>JAQQSW010000403.1:30330-44817 GCA_028646575.1 Pseudocheirus occidentalis | reverse complement strand
CACCGTCCCAGGCCTGGCCGCGGTCTCGGCTTCCGGCTGTTCCAGCCTCCGCTCCAGCGCGCTGAGCCCCTGCTGCCAAGCTGCCTCCAGCGAGAGCTGTGTTCTCTGGATTTGTGTGAGTCTGAGAGTCCTAGACTTTCCTAGACTTTGTCTGGGCTCAGATTTTCTCGGTGTTTAGGGTGGCGGTGTGGGAGCTGCGGGACCTTGCTGCTTCTACGCCGCCATCTTGGCTCCGCCCCCCACTTCCCTAATGTTTTCATTCTAAAGCCAATACAATGCACTCGAAGGTTTGGGGGGAAGAGTTTTCATTTGAGCTGAAATTTTCCACATTGGTAGCATTACATCTTTTTGGTTTGGTTGTGGCATTTTTTTTCCTCCCCTGGGGGTGAGGGGGTTAGTGACTGATACAGACTTGCAGAATAACACTTATGACCACACTAGAGATAGAATTCAAAACCAAATCCTTTCCCTGTTGTTCCAAGAACCATTTTAAAAACATTTCCTAGAGACCCCATTATAGCTCTGAATTATCTATAGTCTGCTCTGAGACACTGTATGATATTTTTCTCTTTCTCTTGTCAAAAAGGAAATGAAAGGGGAGGAGGAATGATTCTGACAGCCTACGGAATGGACATTTAATTGTGGAAGTCAGGAAGTACAAAAAATAAATGTTCTCTTGGGACCATTAAGTCACCAATACTACATATGTGTACAAGGCTCTTTTGGCACTCTCGTTAGGTATTTAAATGTTTACTTCTGCAGACACGTATTTCCTGTTATTATGCCTGCACACCACCCTATTTACCACCTACCAGGTTACCTGAAGAGTAGTAGCAAGGGTGGGCCAAAAAAAAGTTGATTGTCAGATACTATGAGCGTAGAGTTTCAATTAGTTCTCTTTTGATGTCCTGTATGTTATTCATTACTTGGCAATTTGAAAACTGAAAAACTAGCATTTAGTTTGGAAAAGGAAGACTTGGGAATCGTGTCAATATCTTCAAATATCTGAAAGTCTCTCACGTGGAAAAAAGGTCAGACATTTTTCACATGCTTCTTCCTAAGCACTAGAAACCTATGACAATAAGAGCGAGACAGACCCAGAGCTCAAGCTGGAAAAGTCAATTTTGGAGGACCTGGTAAAGTAAAGAAATGAAGGTGGCTTAGGGAATTCTGGCAAGATGGAGGAGGAGTCAGGGGGAACGGAACTCTTCAACAGCCCCCTCAGGGCAGCTAGGTGGTGCAGTGAATAGAGCACCAGCCCTGGAGTCAGGAGGACCTGAGTTCAAATCTGACCTCAGACACTTAACACAAAAACTAGCCGTGTGACCTTGGGCAAGTCACTTAACCCCAACTGCCCTCCAAAAAGCAGAAAAAAAAGAAAGAAAAAAAATAACAGCCCACTCAGAAACAGCAAACAGCAAAAGGGGGGAGGATGAAGAACATTAACAGGTACTTATGTCTTAGGTACTGTGGTAGGTGCCGGGGAAACAAAGATGAAAGGGGGGAAAGTGCCTGTCCTCAAGAAACTTATCTTCTATGGGAGAAGACGACCCACAAGTATATTCAAGGTAATTTTTTGGAGGAAACTTGGCGGTGGGGGAAGGGTGACCAAAGGTTTCATTCAGAAGATGATGCCTCTTTTTTCCTCCTTATGAATGACATGTTTGGACTGGGTGATTTCTAGGTCCCTTCCAATTCTGGCATAATATGACTGAATTCCATATTGTGGATTTTGGTTGGGACTGGTTTTATACTTATGATGCATACTTATTACACACACACACACACACACACACACACACACGAGAAAATGGAAATTGCCATATAACAAATGCAAAATTAAGCAAACAATTTAAATAAACTGCCTCTTCAACCCATTCTTCTTTCCCATATCTGATAGATTATAAACTACTTGAAAGCAAAGACTGCTTCATTTTTGTCTTTGTAATCCCAGCACAAGCAAGAAGAAGTGGAGTGGAGTGGACAGAGAACTGGCCCTAGAATCAGAAAGATCTAGCTTCAGGTCCCACCTGTGACACAAAACATATGGGCTGTATGACCTCGGGCAAATTATTTAACTTCACTGACTCAGGCTGTTCTCTAAGACTATAAATTACTAGAGATTGTGCCAATTTACTTTGATAGAGAAAGTTCCCCACTAGGAGCTTCCTCTATGAATGAAATCATACTTGTGGTCAAAATAAAAGAAAGCCTAGGATCCAGCACAGAGTTTTACACATAGTTGTTGTTGATCCTTTGTTTCTGAAGAGGACCAATGACATCATGGAGTGAGGTCTTGACTTGTGAGTGGATTTAAATGAAGCAGAGTTGCACATCATCAGCCTCACTCTTTTTTCCAGAGCCACTGGATCCCGTGGCAAGACAAAAGTCAGGATGACTGGTGATGGTCCAGGATGCAGGGGATGGCTTTGGCATCTTCGATGCCTGACCAAGCTCTAAGCATTGCTCAGCGCCTGCTTCAGCTGCCTTCATGGCCTTCGGAACAATCTGATCTCATCCATTCATTGTGCAGAGGGAAATCTTCAGATGCTTGGGGTGGACACCCCCCTAACTCAGTGACAGATTTGAAGGCTGTTGGTTACCCTCACCCTGCCAAGGCAGTCTTGCCAGGGTTTGGCCCCTGCACATGCTGGAGCTTCTTGGAGCCACAGCAGAGATCTAGGTGGCAGATGAACACCAAAGGTGACAAACAGTAGGTGTTTAATAAATACTTGTTAATTTATTGACCTGTTCTTATTTTTATATAGTCCTCTCATGTCTAATTTTTAATAACTCATATTTTTGTTAAATTTTCCTAATCATTTGTAACTGTGTTTGACTTAGCTAACAGTATCTAACACGCAATTTCACTGCAGATAGACACCTTAGTTTTTTTTCTTCTCTCAAGTGATAGGAAGGCACAGACCCAAGAGAGGGAGGCAAGCTGCTGAGACCAAAGCAGGGCATATTTTTGACAGACATCTAGATTATTTTTTATGTATCTCTATGAGACAAGCACTGAAATAGTGATTTCAGAGAAGTAGGGAACTCTGAGGAGGAAATCTCCAGCAATGGAGAGATCAGCCCCTTTTCTGCAAATTATAGAATTATAACACTATAGAATTAATTATAATTATAGAATCAGAGCATTGTCTAGATCACTGTGTATTTAAGATAGCCAATTAGCTCAGAAGTTTAAGGCACAATAGGAATGAGGACTAAATCACTAAATTAACTCCCCTGAGCATCAGTCAACTTCACTGTGTTCCGTGGCCACAAGCTTTTTGTGTCATAGACAGCCATGCCATATGTGTGTGTGTGTGTGTGTGTGTGTGTATTAGCCACAAAGTGAGATCCAGCAAAAAGGCGATACTGTGGATAGATAGCTGGGTCTGGAGTCAAAAAGGCTAATATCCCTGAGTTCAAATCTGGCCTCAGATACTTACCAGCTGTGTGACCCTGGACAAGTCACTTAACTCTGTTTCTCTTAGTTTCCTCATCTGTAAAATGAGTTGGAGAAGGAAATAGCAAACCACTCCAGTATTTTGCCAAGAAAATCCCAAATGGTCTCACATAGAGTCAGATATGACTGAAATGACTCAATCAAAACAGGACCTAGAAAGGATTCACAATCACAGATTGTAGCAGCTCAAGAGTTATAAGGGAACTAAAAAAAACCATCTATTTCAACCCAGACCTGGACCAGAATCACTGCTATAATAACCAATGGCTATCTTCTTTTTGAAGACCGCTAGTAATGGGGAACTCACTACAGTAAGAGGCAGACCATTCTATTTTGGGACAGAGTAGTGTTCTGTCTTTGTCTCTGTATCCTGTGTGCCTGACAGAGTGTCTGCAACAGTCAGCACTGAAAACTATCTTCTGAATGAATGAATAAACAAATTATCCTACTAGATTTGTTAGGAAGTTTCTCCTTTTATCAAGCTGAAAACTACTTGTCTCTAACTCCCACTGATCGCTTCTAGGTCCATCCTTTAAGACAAAGAAAAAGAAGTTTAATCCCTCTTCCACATGACAGACCTTCAGAGACCTGAAGACAACCATCCTGACCACTCCTTCATCATGTCTTCTCTTCTCTGCCCTACATATTACCAGTTCCTACAAGGGTATGGCATAGTTTCAAATCCTCTCATTCTCCTGGTTGGCTCCCCCTGGCTATGCCCCAGCTGGTAAATAACTTTCCTAAAATGTGGTAACCAGAATCAAACACTTTACTGCAAGTGTATTCTAACCAGGACCAACTACAGCAGGGCTATCATGTATCAGAAGGCAACTATTCTTCTCTTACTGCAACGCAGGCTGACTTTAGCTTTTTCAGTTGTTATTAACTTAAATTGTTTTCAGTCTATTGGAACCCATTGCTGTTGTTGTTTTTCTCACATTAACTGTTTCCCTGCCTCCTCCAATTTATACTAGTGAAAGTGATTGTTTTTTAATTCAAGTAAAGGACTTTGATATGAATCCCCATTAAATTCCATCTTATTAGATGAAGACCATCTTTTAAAATTTCATCTTATTACATTCAGCATTCAAAAAGCTTTCTGGATTCTGATTCAGCTATCTAATGTGTTAGCAATCACTCCCAGTTCCATTTTATTTGCAAATTATATAACCCAATCAGCTCAGCTTTCATTCAAATAATTCATAAACCTGTCCAACAGTACAGGACCATGGATAGATCTCTGACATCTTCCACTAGGAGCTTCTCTCCAGGTGGACACTGACCTAGTAATAACTATTTCATTAACAAACTATAGGACACTTCATTTATTCTGAAACTGGACATATTGACATGTCCATGCATATCACGATCTGTCCAAAAACAGAGTTCCAATTGAGAATACCTAAAACTTTCCCTCTATACTTAGAATTATCCCACAAATTGATGTCTAACAATTATTTAGCCTTTTCTCTCCCTGTGAAGGACTGAGGAGACATCCTGTCATTTTAGAGTATGTGAGTCCCTATGGTATCATATAGGCTACTCTCAAGTCTTATGTTTATAAGCTCCCTGAGTTTCAGGCTTCCCCTCTGCAAAACAGAAACATCACATGCTTTGTTAAATTAGTTTCAATATTCCAAGAAGGCAATCCATCAAAAACGATGATGATGAAAACTACAAAGTGATTGTCATTATCATTATTTATGAAACCACTACTAGAGAGTGGTTTCTCAGGAGGTGCTTTGAAAAATCAGAAAACGTTAATGACCTACAAGGGAATACTGGTAGTCTGATAGAAAACTGATTTGAATATCCCTTCGAGAAGTCAGAATTCAACAGGCTTCCATAATGTGAAAACAAGAAGGATGAAAATGAGAATGAAATGAACCTTCGTCCCTGAGCCCCATGATGAATTAAGAGGGCATTGCAGATTTGGTAGCAAAAAAGGTCGTCTCAAGAGACATTCATGGAAACACACCATTTCTGTACAATTATCTTTCTGGTGAAAGACATATGGTTAGCATGACTCCAAGGTCTTTCACCCTTCGACCCTTCGGTGGAGGACAACAGTTCTATAGATGAGTTTGAAAGGTGCGCCTGCCACTCCTGTGCTGACTCTACTTTCTTTAGGGAAAAAATACATTTTTAATCATTTTTGCTTTTTATATCCTCTAAACCCCCCCCCATATCCTTTGTCCTCACCCCTCCAAGGTAACCATCACATAGAATGAAGAACTTTTTTAAGAAAAAGATGAGGGAAAAAATTAAATCCGTACATTGAAAAAAATCTGAAAATATGTGAAAAATGTCACCCCTGTGGACCCCACCCCTGCCCCCTATTTCTGCAAAAGAGAAGGGGGAGGTATTTTCTCACATTTCTTCTTTGAGGTCATTTGTTCTTCATAATTTTGCAACATTCTCTTTTTCATAATATTGTGGTTATTCTTTCTGTTTATATGGTAGTCAGATATGATTTTTTTTTGGCTTTGAGTACTTAGTACTAGGCTCATGATCTTCCATATTTCTCTTTAGTCATCATTCACATCATTCTTACAGTATAACAACATTCCATTACATTAATGTATTAGCTTGTTTAGTTATTTCCCAAATGATGGGCGTCTACTTGGTTTCCAGTTCTTTGCTACTACCAAAAAAAAGTGTTACTATAAATATGTTAATGCATGTTTACACTTTGTTTCAGTGATGTCCTTAGGGTACATGCCTAGCAGAGGGTAGAACGGAATTTCTGAGTAACCGGGTATATAAACATTTATTTGCATAATTCCAAATCTTTACAAATGATTGTAATAATTCCATGCTACACTAATAATGTATTTCCACAACCCATGCAACACTGATTCTTCCCAAATTTTGTCTATCATATTTGCCAATTTCCTCAGTGTAATATGAGACCTCCTGGTTGTTCTGATTTGCATTTGTTATTCACGATCTGGAACATTCTTTCACACATTTAATAATTTTCAATTCTTTCAAGAACTTTTTGTTCAGATTGTTGGATCACTTGTCTTCCCACTAATAGCTTTTGGCATGTGTGTGTGTGTGTGTGTACTATATATACATGAATATAGATATATAGATATATATTGGATACCAAACCCTTATCTGAGAAATTTGTTACAAAGATGTTCCCCCTTTCAACTGTTTTCCTTCTTATCCAAGGCACATTAAATTTGTTTGTGTAGCTTTTCAATTTTACATAAGGAAAGTTATTTTTTAGAATTTCCTGTATACTTTTTTTGATTAAGAAAATATCTCCTACCCATAGCTGTTATTATATTATCTTCCTTCCTCATTTTTTGTTATATGATTTTTAATATGGATGCTGAACATTTATTTTGAAAGTATTGTGGAATATGGAGCAAGGGGTTGGTCAAAGCCTAATTTTGACCAGACTGCTTTTCAGTTTTCCCCAGATTTTATCAAAAGAGGGAATCCTTTCCTAAGTAATTTGTTTTTAGGTTTAGTAAACACTGGATTACTGAGTTGCCTTATTTCTGTTTATCCCATGTCTATTCTGTTCCATTGATCTCTTTCTCTATTTTTTAACTAATGGTTTTCATAACTACTGCTTTGTAATAATTTGAAGTCTGGAAGTATTATATTTCCCTTTCATGTCTATTTTTTTTCATTATTTTCCTTTGTATTCTAGGTCTTTTCTTTCTCCAAACAAACTTTGTTATTATTTTATCAAGTTCTATAAAGTATCACTTTAATATTTTGGGATAACATTAAAACTGAAAATTAACTTTGATAATGTGATTTTCATTATATTAGCACAGCATAGCTACAAGCACTGAATGTTCCTCCAACTATTTAAGTTGTTCTTTGTCTTTAAGGAGCATTTTTGTAACTGAATCTACATAAGTATTTTTCCTTCATACTTATTCCTTATATTCCCTTGTCATTCACTTTCTGATTCCTTCCCCTTTGATGGTACATGTGCCCCTGGCTGGAGTTGAACCTCAAAACTCTTTCAGTCTCATCCTATTTCAGAGAATTCATTTTTCACTAGTCTCAGTCCCCTACTCCAGCAACTTATGGGTGAACAGGATTGACCTTGGCTAAATGCTGTCCTTCAGACATAGTACTGTACCATACACTGGTTCCTTGGCCAAGTTCTTTCTTTTCTTCAGTTAACAGGTTTGGGTTGAATCAATGTCTTCCACTTCTGAAGACTAGGGGGGGAGGGTGGAATGGGTGTTCTGGTCAGAGTTTCTGCCACATTGGGGTTCTCTAACCTTGTGGCCACTGAAATTGAGCCTGGTTGTCCCAGGTAAAGCATGTCTTGTTATCCTATACTACCCTGTCCTTCACACATGAATGTGCAGAATTGAGATCTCCTGCACATTGAAACAGAATGCTGAGGTAAAGACAGGAAGGAGTAGCATGTGTAAGCAGTAACTGTAGGAACAAGAAAATTGCTGAATGGGTCTAAGAGCCAGTTTTGTGGTCGTTATGATTCATTATACTGACACAGGGAGGCTGGTGGGGGAGGACCACTGAATGAGCCCTGGGGATGAGTACATAAGGCTGTTAAGATTGGTTCTTGCTTCCGTGTCCTTTGAAAATTTTTATAATTTCTTTACTTCTTGTGCAAAATTCCTTTCTGCGATTTTTTTTTAAGTTAGTAGGGAATGGACGAAATTCTAGTTCTCTATCTTGATGGTCATATCACCTAGAACTCTCTATTTACTTTCTATGTGGTAGACATAGACTTCATGTCTTAAGCTTGGCTTTTGTGCTTGTTTCCCAGGAATCAGATTCCCCTTGGTTTCTGCATTCCCCTTTTTATAGATTCCCTATGCAAGGCCAAACTAGGGAGTACATCATATTACGGTGATCATGCTTCTGGTCCAACTGTATTCTACCCAGCAGGAACTAACCTCAGTGGTAATAACAAAAAACAGATTTGTCAATACCTCTCTCCTAAAACAGCAGTTCTCAACCTGTGGGTTGCGACCCCTTTGGGGGTTGAGCAACCCTTTCCCAGGGGTAACAGGGGTTGCCTAAGGTCACTGGAAAACACATATTTCCAATGGTCTTAGGAACCAAGACACTGCTCCTCTATGGTATCCAGGCAGGTCTGCCCACATGCAGATACACCCATTTACAAGTATTAAAGGGTTGTGGCATTAGGAAGGTTGAGAACCACTGCCCCTGAAGGGCTAGTTCTGTGGTAATGGTCCCAAATGCTGTTCAAATTGATGGGGTCTAAAAAGTAAATTAACAAATCAATAATTTTTTTTTAATTGATGGGGCCTGCTGTGTGTTCCACTGATGAGGAATCTTAGCTCTGTGGCTACTGAGACTATAACTTCAAGTCCTAAGAAGCTGTCCAACTGACATGGATGAGATAGTCTGGGAGCTATTGTGACCACCTGCCAAACAGACTGTTTATTAGCACTTACAGGATCATAAATTTAGAGCTGGAAAGACATTGAGTTCAACCTCCTGTTTTCACAGATGAGAAAGCTGAGACCATAGCAGTGAAGAGAATTGGCCAGGGCCACATAGATAATTAAAAGTGCCCTGGGCAGGATATGAACTCAAATTTTCCTGACTCCAAGTTCAGCACTCTATATGTTATGCCACATTGACTTTTTTCCTATATATCTTGGCAATAAAACTATCCTCAGACTCCACCAAAGAGAATCCAAGATCCTTGGGGATAGCTGCTATCTAGGCCAACAGCCCTACCTAGAGACTATTTCCTGCATCTATTATTGAAAGGAGCAACCCTTCTCCTCGTCACTGCCCATACCAACTACAGGCCAACTGCTACCAAGAAGCAGGTAAGTCCCAAGTCTCTGGAAAGAGCCAAGGCACCCAGACCACATGTCTTACCTCCACACCAGCTCCCAGAACAGCAACACAGGTTGCAGAAATATAACCTCGGATACCAAATCTAAGATTTATGAGCTGGGCCTTGAAAGATGTCAGAAATGTTGCAAACGTAGGATGAAAGACTTAGTGATTGATAGGCTGTAGGAAGGAGAGATAAAAGAAGGAGAAATTAAGGAAGACATTGATACAGAACCAGAGTGACAAGGAGGATCGTGGAACAATGACCAACAATAGGGTGGTCAAGAGAAGCATCTTCTGGGAGGACATGTTGACTTTGAGGTCAATGGGACATCCAGGCTGAAATGCCTCTGATTTCCATAATAATTTTAAAAAACTAACATCAATAATAACAATCTAATCTTAATTTAATTCTAATAATCCAATATTAATAATAATCTAATTTCCATAGCTGGATATCAAAGTCTAAAAGCTCAGGAAAGAAGAAGGGAATGGAGATAAAGACCTGGGAGTGACCCAGTTAGGTCCTGGTTGAAGCCATGGCAGTGAATTAGTTGACTAAATGACTATATGATTAGAAATGAAGAACCTTCTGTGTTATTTCAATCTCCTTTGAAATCTACTTCCAGTTCTCTTTATTAAGCATGCTCTGATTTTTCTTCTCATTCCATCCAAATAATGGTAGAGTCTATCAGTGAAACTCTAGAGTTGGCACTGGCCCAAGGCTAAAAATGTTCATATCCTTAAAGGCTTGAAAAACCTAAGAGTTAAGTGGACAGACTTTTATTTGCCTAACATATGCAACTATATAAATGGTGAGATTGTGTGCATGGCACTGAAAGGAATTCAACAGAAATAGTGCCAAAGGGACTCACTGGCCCTCTAGAATAGACCTCCCCCTCCACCCACAAAGTAAAGGCCCATTGGGCAAATATCTCCCTGAGTCAATCCAACTCGAAATGTGCCAATAAAAAGATACCATATGTAGGAAACATAACTTCCGAATTTTTCCTGATAGGTTAAATATTTGAGCAATGACTTCCAAATAGGTACTCATGTATAATTGGTCCCTTCTTGGCCAAAAATGAAACTCAAATATGTGGTCTTGATTATCAGTGTGGAGTAAGGAATTGCCAGATTTAAAACATAACATCCTTGTACAGGACGACTGTATGTTCTTTTCCATTTTAAAAATGCTTTTTCCATTCAGTTTTCCAGCTGATGGGTTGATAAAAACTGGGCAGAGTTTTCCAAAACTATTTGGCAAAAGAGGCTTGGGAGGGGGGTAAGCTTTTGGGGGAATTAGTTTGGACCCATTTTTATGAGTGAGGATGGGGGAAAACAGAATTTTTGGCTCCATCAGATTGCTAGATTAAATACATATAGGATTCCTTTCTTGTCTGCTTTTCTTCTGCTCTACCCTCACTGAAAAACGATGGGGTGTAAAGCCCAAGGGATCAGATACAAAGAACTATTGTTTTTCTTCAAAAAGCAAAGGGTCCTGATTTGCACAAAAGTCTATGCATAGAAGAGATACATACAGTCACCAAGGTAAAACTCTTACCCGCCCTCTAGAACCCAGCCCCTCTTCCTTTCTCGTTCTCCACTATCATGCATCTTCAATCTCTCCCTTGCTTTCAGCTAGCTCCTTCCAATCCTCCTATAACCATAATCAAGCCTCCCTTGACTCTTCTATTCCATTAAGCTGTCATCCTATGTTCTTTGTCTTCTTCATCATAGTTGTCTCTTCTTCATCTTCATCATCATCTTTGTCTTTTCTTCCTCCTTCTTCTCCTTCTACTAAGCTCTCCCCCAAGAAAAGCAGTAACTTCCTCCCTCCAGTCACTCCTCTTCCTCAACTTCCAAACCTTTATCTAGTGTAACTTCTCTAAGGGTCCCATCTATTCATGAATCAACAAATTCAAAGGTCTTTCAATCCTCATTCATTTTCCTATCCAGTCCTCCAGGTTCCACTCGCTCCCTAGGGCTCTGGCTTCTAAGTTCTCCACATCTAGCCTGACTTGCTATCTCCATAATGCTTCCCAATCATCCTCATGCATACCATTCAGACCCTCTGAATTTATGCCCCCCCTTAATTTTATTAAGAATTTCACTACATTAATTTTATGAGACAACCCTTGGCACTTTGTGAAGACACTAAATTATGTAACGAGAAATAATCAAATAAGTATTCTTTCCTCACTTCTATTAAAATGCCTTTAACTAGAGATTTTGAAATTTATCATAATCCTATGCTCATTACAACAAAATACCTATTCTTTCATTCCATCCACCATTTTATATACTTTCTTCCCAAATTTATATATCCATTTACCCAAATTTTCCACCTATTAGTGAAAGCAGAACGAGTTCATTATTTCCCCCGTCATTCATGGTACTTATAAAGTTTTCCCAAGTCTTCTGTCTTCTCATGCTTACCTGATATTTTTTAAATCATATCCTTTCTTTAAAAAGAAAAGTTAATTTTAATTTTTGTCATTATGAGCATTAATAACAAGAAACTCTCCATGATCTTTGCCCTCGAGCAGCTAAAAATGTCTAGAAAAGATCTGCAGGTTTTAAAAGACTCTAAGTTCAATGAGTCAACAATGTGGCAGGGCAGTCCAAAAAGTTAATGTAGTCTTGGGCTGCGCCAAGAGGCATTATTTCCATGAGCGACAGACAAGGTGAGAGTCTTCATTGTACTCTGCTCTGATTAGACTTTATCTGTAGTATTGTGATTCCTTTGGGCATCATCTTTTAGGACATTGATAAGTCAGGAAAAGTCTAGAGGAAGCCAACCAGCATCATGGTGAAAAGTCTATTTCACACTGTATATTAATCAGCTAAAGGATCTGGATATGATTCTAGCCTGGAGAAGACCAGATTCGGGGTGACACAGGCTATCTTCATGCATCTGAATGGTTATCACAAAGAAGAGGTTTTAGACCTGTGCTCCTTGATTCCAGAGGGCAGAATTAGGCACCAGAGACAGCAGTTGCAAAGAGGTAAATAAATATAGGCTTCATGTTAGAAGGAATGCCCACATTACTAGCATTAGAGACCTACTAGAGTTTTTCCTTTCTCAAATACTCTTACCAAGTATTGTATCCTAAACAATTAGAGCTACAGAAAAGGGGAAAGAGTTACCTTGAGAGGTGGTGGGTTCCCCCTCAATGGACGTCTTCAAGTAAATATGTAATCACTTGCTGGGTATGTAGTAGGACGCTTGAGGGGTAGGGACATGGGTCTGACTATATGGTCACTGACTTACAGCTCTGAAAATCTGTGATTTCTCTATAAATCTAGCTTTGCAAAAAAAAAAAAAAGCATAACTACTATCAAATTACTAATTGCAAAAAGTGAGTTAACTGCAAGCAACATTCAAAGAAATAAATACCTAAGTAGCCCCACTTGCATTGTGAGGTACTTTTCTCCCAGGCCACTACACCAGCCTTCAATACTCCAAAAGGAAGCTAAAATCAATATACAATTGCCTTCTTTATTAACCTCTGAAGGCTTACAACAGAGTTTTTTAATATACTTATCTGTCAAAGATCTTTTGACCTAAAGTGGTTCTTTCAGGGGCAGCTAGGTGGCACAATGAACGTGGCCCTGGAGTCAGGAGGCCCTGAGTTCAAATCCATCCTCAGACACTTAACACATTCACTAGCTGTGTGACCTCTGGCAAGTCACTTAACCCCAATTGCCCTGCTTTCCCCCTCAAAAAAAAAAAAAAAAGTGGTTCTTTCTAAAGTGGCCAAACAGCACTTTTATTCTCAGAAAATGCTAAAAACAGTTTCAGACAAGACAATATAGAGGACAATATAGAGGCTTAAATGTGAAAGGACCATAGTTTTTCCTACAAGTATTAAAATACTATGACTATAAAAAAAAATAAGTGAATTTATGTGTACTAGTGAAGATACAAAGGTGGGAAGTATTCTAACTCATTTTCCTTGTATCCACTGGGGGAAAAAATGGAAAATCCATATTTTAAGACCAGTTGTTCATATATAGCTACTCAACATTTACTTCCCCAAAATGTTAAAAAAAAAAAAAGATGCTTAAATACTATGCAACAGTATTATTCTTGTGTAAAGTTGCCCCCAACAATTAATCAGATTAAGCACCTTTCTCCGATATTCCTTACTAAATGACCTATACAAAAATCTGCCCCCATTACAAGTGTATTCTGTTTAGAAAGAGCTTCAGTTTAAAAAGTGAGGAGGATAGCACTGTTGTTGCATTTGACAGAAAAATAAAACAAACATCCCCTGAAGAACCTGGAAAGCATTTTCAAATTGGGGGAGATAAAACAAAGGCCTTCTTGCTGCTTGCACATGATACTCCATATCTAGACTGAGTTTTCCCTGCCTGCCTTCCCCTTGCCTAGGACTCTCTCTTCCTCCATTTCTGCTTTCCTTCAAGTCTCAGCTAACATGCCACCTTCTGTATAAGAAGCCTTTCCCAGGCCTCCTTAATCTTAGGGCCTTCCCTCTGAAACAAATGCTGACTTCCCTGCTGTTCCCCAAACGTGACATTCTGTCTCCGGACTCCTATTTTCACTACTGGTTGTCTCCCATAATTGGAATGATCTCTCTCATTTCTGCCTCTTGGCTGCTTCCAAGTCTTAGTTAAAATCCCACCTTCTAGAAGAAGCCTTTCCAGCCTCTTTAACTTAGCATCTTCCTTGAAACTAACTCCACTTCATCCTGTATATATACCTTATCTGTACGTGGTTGTTGGCATTAGGCTATGAGTTCCTTGAGAGCAAGGACTGTTTTCCATCTTCTTTTCTTTGAAGCCTCTGAATTTAGCACAGTGCCTCATACGTAGTAGGTATTTAATAAATACTCGTTGAATGACCAACCTCTTTAGATATTTAGTCCAGAAATAAAGCCTAACATTATACCACACACTCCACTTTCCTCTAAGCAGGGAGGGAAGAGACCTTCTTGTTTCTGCCAGCTTGACCTGCATCATTTGAACTAGTCTATGCTTAAAGAGGCACTCAAAGAAATCAAGAGAAAAAAACAGCAGAGAAACCTCATTTTTCCAGTCATCCATGAAGAACATACAAGATCTAGAAGTCACATCAGATGATAACAGAAACAGACAATTCAGACAATGAGGTAAATTGAACCAAATCCTATGAAGCAAGACTTAATTGTTTTGCACTTAGAAACAAGGAAAGGACA
>JAQQSW010000403.1:16090-30230 GCA_028646575.1 Pseudocheirus occidentalis | reverse complement strand
AAGCTGGCTAGCTCCTGTCCATCATGACAATGAATTCCTGGACCTAACCCCCTCCTCCCCACCTCCTAGGTGATTTCTCAGGTCCCTATTCTAGCTTTAACATCCCCTGTTGCTGGAATTTGAAAAAGGGATGCTGAAAAGGAAGAATGCCTCCTGTTTCTCCTCCCTCTGACCAGGAAAGGATATTGTTGCTCTTCTCATAGTTACAGATTGTTTGTCCTTTATTGTCAAAGAGGACCAAGGACAACAGAAAGGTGATGTCTTGACTTACAAGTGAATTGAACTTAAGTGAAGGCAGGTCTGTACAAAGTCACCAGCCTCACTCTCTCCTCCTGACATATCTGGGTCCAGTCGCAAGATACAGATCTGGATGACTGGAGATGGCTTGGATGCAGTGGGAGACCTTAGTCTTTTTAACCCGAGGTCTTTCCCAGGTCTCAGGTTTTCTGAGGCAGCACACATTCAGTGATTAGAGCTATGTTAGAAATGAAGCAAAAAAAAAAAAGGCCTTTTACCTACTTAAAAATCAATCTGGGAGGGTTAAGTCCCTCAGGATTTCTGGCCAGAACAGAAACAGTTGCTATCTACGCCAAGAAAACCCAAGAAATGACCAATTGAAGCTTGGGTTAGGGCCCATTATTGGCCAATCAGTGAGAGCCAGAGTGATTTGATTTTAAGGCTTAGTGAAGTAACTATATTGGAATCCCAACAGCTTTATTAATGCCTGGTTTTCCAGAGTTCTATTTCAGGAAAGTTATATTCCTTGTAAGGCCATTCCCAGGTCTCAGATTGTCTCAGGCTAGGTTGGGTAAGAAATAAAGTAAAAGATAGCCTCATTTGCCTATTCAACAAAAGAAAAAAAGAAAGAAAATCCTTTTGGGAGGGAAAGACCCTCAAGGTTTCTGGCCAGAACAGAAATGATAGCTATTTTCACTCTTTCTGAGGCACCAAAATACACAGAATGAACAACAGAGGCTTGGACTGGACCTGATTGTTGGTCATCAGTGAGAGGCAGAGTTATTTGGCTCTCAGATACAGTCAAGAAGTTCCATTTGAAACCAAATGGGCTTATCAAAGCTTGGTCACTCAGATCTCTATTTCAAGAAATTTATATCACACGGAGGTAGAGCCCAGATGGTGGAGTCAAACCAGGGACTTCCTTGAGCTCTCCCTCAAACTCTTCCCAGTACCTTAAAAAAGACTCTAAACAAATTCTAGAGCAGCAGAATCCATAAAAAGATGGAGTGAATCAAATTCCCAGCCCAAGAAACCTTTGATTGTTGGCAGAAGGTCTGTTTCACCAGTCTGAGAAAAGGAGCATCGTTTAGCACAGGCCACAGCAGCACAGACCAAGCCCCAACAATGCCAGAGCAGATCTGTGGGTGACTGCATTGCTCACAGTAGGGGTGGTTTCCTGACCTCTCAGGCCACAGACACCAAAGATAATATAGAAGGTCAACAGGAAGGGTCAGTCAGTAATAGTGGAATGCAGTCCAGCGCAGGTCACACCAGGGCAGACCAGAACACAGCAAACCAGGAGCAGGCTTTGAGAGTGAAAAAAGGGAGCAGTGGCACCAAGAGCTGGTGCACTAGTGGCTGCTTTTGGAGCTCTCAGCCTGGAGAGAATCAGGTGCTCAAACAACTGGTCAGAGGGAGATTCCAGGGATTTTTCTGGCTAGCACGTAGGCAAGACTCAGATTTGTCCATACTCAGGTCTGAGTTCTGTCAGTGAGGAGTGTCACTGGATATCGCAGCCACAGTGAAGAGGGTGTCCTCCTCATGGTTGCAGGGTAGAAACAAGTGCTTGTGGTCACTCACAGAACAGAACACAGGAGAGGAAAGTAATAAATGCCTCTTCTTAGATCATACCACCTTGAAAGGAAAGAAAACTTAAAAGTCCCTAGAAGTATCTATGAAAACAGCTTCACAAACCTCCTTAAACTAAGGGAAGTGTATACTCCACCATGGAAGCAGAGCCCTATTTTAACAAATACTTAAAGGTCAACTAATAAGTTGGGGAAATGAGAAAACAATGGGAAAAATCTATGACTATTGAAAGTTTCTATGATGACATGGAAGATCAAAACACCCACTCAGAAGAAGACAACAAAGTCAAAGGTCCCATAGACAAAGCCTTCAAGAAAAATGTCAGTTGGTTTCAGGGCACAGAAGAGCTCATAAATCATTTTGAAAATTAAGTAAAAGAGGTAGAGCAATAATTTGGGAAGAGAAATCATAGCAACTCAGGGAAATCATGAGAAAAGAGCAAACATCTTGGTAAAGGACACACAAAAATGTGCTGAAGAAAATAACACTTCAAAAACCTCACTAGGCCAAATGGCAGAAGAGATCCAGAAGGCCGGTGAGGAGAATGCCTTAAATAGCAAAATTGACCAAATGGAAAACTCATAAAAGAAAGAAAAAATAGAAGACAATATGAAATAACCCACAGGGAAAACAACAGACCTGGAAAATAGATGAAGGAGAGAGAACTGAAAAATTATTGGACTGTCTGAAATCCAAGATGGAAAAAAAGAGTTTAGACACCATCTTTTAAGAAATTATTGAAGAAAACTGCTCAGATATTCTAGAACCAGAGGCTAAAATGGATACTGAATCTGCTGATCACTTCCTAAAAGAGATCCCAAAATGAAATCTGCCGGGAATATTGTACCAAATTCCAGAGTTCTCTGGTGAAGGAGAAAATATTGCAAGCAGCCAGAAAGGAACAATTCAAGTATGCTGGAACCTCAGGCAGGATAACACAAGATTCACTTGCTTCAACACTAAAAGATCAGAGGACTTGCAATATGATATTCTGGAGGGCAAAGCAGAATTACAACCAAGAATCACCTGCTGAGTAAAACTGAATGTATTCCTTATGGCAAAAAAATGTATATTACATGAGTTAGAGGACCTTCAAGCATTCTTCATGAAAGGAGCAGAGCTGAAAAGAAAAACTGACTTTCAGAAGCACAGAAAAGGTAAACAGAAAAGGGAAATCATAAGGGCCTTAATAAGTTTAAACTGTTTACAATCCTAAATGGGAAGATGACATTTATAACTCATAAACCTTTCTCAATATTAGGGTAGTTAGAGTATATATAAAAAGAGGGCACAGGTATGAGTTATATATGAAGGGATGATAGATATCTGAAAAATAAAATTAAGGAGTAAGATAGGAATGTACTAAGAGAAAGAGAAACAGAAAGGTAGAATGGGGTAAATTGTCTCACATCAAAGAGGCAAGAAAAAGGTTCTGCAGTGGAGGGGAAGATGGGATGAGGAGTGAGTTAGCCTTTCCTTCATCAGAATTGACTTAAAGAAGGAATAATGTACACACACAACTGGGTAGAGAAATCTTTTTTACTTGCCCTACAGGAAAGTAGCAAGGGAAGGTGATAAGAACAGGGTGGGGGTTGACAGAAGGGAGGTCAGATTGGGGCAGGGAATAGCCAGAAGCAAAGCAATTTTGAGGAGTGGGACAGAGTGCAAGGAGAGAGAGAAAATAGAATAAATGGGGTGGGGTACTGGATGGAGGGAAATACAGTTAGCAATAGTATGAAAAAAATTTGAAGCAAGTTGCTCTGATAAAGTCCTCATTTTTTTTAATGTATAGAGAATGCAGTCCAATTTATAAAAATAAGAGCCACTTCCCAATTGAAAAATGATCAAAAGAAATATTCAGTTTTCAAATGAAGTAATCAAAGCTGTATATAGCCATATGAAAAAATAATCTCACTTACTATTGATTGGAGAAATATAAATGAAAACAGTTCTGAGGTACTGTTGATTAAAAGGACAAAAAAGGCAAATGACAACTGTTGGAGGGAATGTGGAGAAAATGAGACTTTAATGCACTAGTGGTGAAACTTCATTGATTCAAGCACTCTGTAGAGTCATTTTGAATTATGCCCAAAGAGCTATAAAATCATGCATAACCTTTGATCTGGCAATACTACCACTAGATCTGTATCTCAAAAGAGATAAAAAAGGAAAAGGACCAATATGTACAAAAATATTTGGAGCAGCTCTTTTATTGGGGGCAAAGAATTAGAAATTGAGAGGATGCCCATCAATTGGGGCACAACTAAACAAACTGTGGTTTGTGATTATAATGGAATATTATTGTATTTTAAAAAATGATAATAAGCAGTGCTCTCAAAAAACCTGGAAAGACTTGCATGAGCTGATGCAAAGTAAAGCGTACTGTGTACAAAGTAATAGCAATACTGTAAGATGATCAGCCATGAATGATTTAGTACTTTTCTGCAATACAATGAGCTCTTAGCTCATGATCCAGGCCTCCAGTACTCTGGCTCCTAATGTACCACTCACCAAAAGGAACAGTCTCCATTCCATCAGGATGTCTAGTCATAAGTTAACAAAGGCGTCAAAAAAAGCCCCCCCCCAAAAAAACAAACAAAAAACCCAACACTTTAATTATTTATTGTTTGCAAAAACCAGTGGATTCAAAGGCCAGAGCCAAATAATTCTGGCTGTTGCAGAATTTAATATTTAGTTGGGGAGAAGGCAAATGATGTCTACAGAGTAATTTGAAGAGAAGTAGACACATGTGGGAGGAGTAGCAGCGGCCTCCCCAGTGTGATGGAACCTGAGCTGGGCTTCAGAGGAAGCTGGCGATTCTGCCTGGTGGAGGTGGGGAGGGCCTGCATGGCTCTTTGAGGGAGCCACCTGTGCAAAGACCTGGCAATGAGTGATGGAAGGCTGTGTGCACAACGAGCCGGTATACTGGCTTTACTAGAACAAAAAACTTTACCAAAGCTGGATAATGTGGCATTAGTCTGGGAATGGAGGAGGGTGCCACATTGTAGAGAATGTTCAATGCCAGGTGAGGATTTTTTATTTTATCTTAGAATACACTGGAAGAGAGGTTTTAATGGTCTGGGCAAAGTTACAAGGCTAAGTAGTGAGCAGGACAGACACTTAGCCAGGCCAGTCACTGAGGCTGAGAGTCTTTCCCTAAATATCGCTGGTGAGCTCAGGCCTGTTTCCCAAAACAGGCCAAGGGACCCTCAGTCCTCCCTCTTCTCTTTCTGTCCTTATTTCCACTCCCCGCTTAGATAGATGCATGGATGGAGGATATAGATGACATAGAGATGGTAGAGATATAATTGTCAGTGACATGAATATAGGAAATTTAGATGATGCAACATGGAATAATGGACACAAAAGAACTTGATTTTGTAGATTTCATGCTGTCTCCCCCTTCCATCCTGATCCACCTCCAGGCATCTTAATGAGTGTCTGGTCACTGGGGGCAGATGACTCTGGAGGAAAGAGTGAGGTGGTGACCTGGCCCAGTCCTCCCTCACAAAGTCAAGTGCAAGTCATGTCATCCTTTCCCTGATGTCTTGGTCCTCTTCAAAAATGAAGGACAAAGACAAGCAGTGAACGCATCTAGCTGCCTGAAAGGTGGGTGACCCAGCTAGCTGGGGAGCTCAGCTCTTCCTCTCATTCTCTCTCTCCTTCGCCTTCTCCTTTCCAAAAGAAGGTAAATTTTTTTTGACAGAACCCCTTACCTTGTGTTTTATCCATTAACTCGTTTGACCCTTTAATTTGAGGTTTACTAGCTAGACTTCTTTCTTCTTTTCTCTCTTTCTTTCTCTCTTTCACAAAATCTCAAGCCAGTTCACTCTGAAGCTCATATATTGAACCACAGTAGGACCCTGCCCAAGCTCCACTTAATGGCTGTATTTTGGGCCCTCCTGGCTTAGAGTGAATGTCAGTGTTAACTGTTTCTCTTTGGAACAGCAACCCTGACAGTCTTCCCCTCCGAGCTTGATTTTTTTTCTTTTTTCTTTTTTTCCTAATGAAAGGGGCCATCCCTTCCTTTACTTCTTAAAGAGGTCTGTTCATTGTATGTGCGCTACGTTACTCTGAGTACATGAAACATCAAATACAGAAACTTGCATGTTGTTTGTGATGTCTGTCATCTCCAGGAAACTGTCTTGATCAAAACCTTTGACTTGAACTTTCACCCAATTCTATCTTCCTCTAAATTTGTTGGTTTCTTAGATTCCCAAGGAGCCATTGTTCTGACCCAGTCTCCAGGCTCCTTATCCAAATCATCAGGAGAGACAGTCATCATCAGCTGAAAGGCCAGTGAGATTTTAAATGAACATGAGAAAAGCTACTTAAATTGGTACCAGTAGAAATCTGGCCAAGACCCCAGGCTCCTCATCTACTTGGGTATTAGGTTACAGCCCATTGAAAGCAGCTTCCATATCTGGCAATTAGATAGCACAGTAGAAAGTGTACTCACCTCAGAGTCAGAGGACCCAAGTTCCAATCCAGACTCAGATGCTAGCCTTGTGACACTGGGCAGGTCAATTAATTCCTGACCTTTCCTAGCAAAGATATTGGAGTGTTTTGTCCTTTCCTTCTCCAGTTCATTTTACAGTTGAGCTAACTGAGGCAAACAATGTTAAGTGACTTGCCCAGGGTCACAAAGTTATCAAGTATCTGACATCAAATTTGAACTCAGGTCTTCTTGATTCCAGGTCCAATGTTCTACCCACTGTACCACCTAGCTTCCTTTATTAAGTGTTACTGTGTGCCAAACAGTGTGCAAAGTGTTGGAAATATAAATACAGATGCAAAGACAGTTCATACTCTCAAGGAGCTTCCATTCTAATGTGGGGAGATAGCACTCTTAGGAGAATGGTGACTCAGGTAGAGCATTTGGCATGGAAAGCTTTGGGGATGGTAAGGGGGAGTATTTGGGCAGAGACTGGCACACCTAGGAGTAGTGGCAAATCATATTTTATTATGAATGGATAGAAAAAGCATGTATTAAATGTGATGCGCCAGGCTCCAGCCTTGTTGTCTGTGGTGCCAGGAGAGAGTCCTTGTTAGGATGGGATAACATGGTAGCAGCAGGAACCAGGACAGTTGCCCCAACTCCTGATCTCTGAAGTTTCTCACCTGCATTCTGGACTCCCTGCCTGGTTCACTCACAGTGGGTCGCTATCAGTGCTGTGGAGGCCATTTGCTACCAATTACTACTCTTGGGAATGTAATGCTGCTGCTCTCCCACTGTGCTGCAGCCCTGAATACAGCCTCCCTAGGCTGCTCAGCCCCTCAGCTTTGGGGAGGGGGTGCTTCTTCAACGGCCACAGACACAGACAAGAGGGGAACAGAGGCTTTACCAACGGAACGGACGCACCCTAGACAGGGTTTCAAAGGAAGCTGGGCCTTATGCTTGGTAGTGGTGGTGGAGAGGACCCACAGGACTGTCCCCATGGTTAGATTGCCACCCTCTTTTAGAATCCCTGAGTTCCCCTAGAAAGCCAGAAAAAAGCTCTTAATTCTCAGCTGAGCGGGAGCTTTACCACCAAGCCAAGTAGAGGTATAAGTACACACAGCCATAGACACACACCCACACCCAACCACATACAAGGAGACACACACAGAAACACACAGAGACACAGACAGACACACAGACACAGAGACACATAGGCGCACACACAGACCCATAGACACACACGCGCGCGCACACACACACACAGACACAGACACACAAACACAGAGCCCCAGAGCCTCTTTCCTTTCCAGTCCAGGTAACAAGAACCACGGCCATATCTCACTCTGATCCCGTAGCTGGAGGATGGGGGTCAACCTGCGCCTGAAGCTCCATACCTGCTGGGAACTGGAAGATCTCCCCTCCACCTGAATAGACCCCACTGGGGAGTTTGAAGCTTCCCTACTGTGAAGATAATCTCTACCCCCATAGGCTGAATGTGGTCACATGGAGCCTGTGGTGGGCGGAGGGGAAGCAGAGCCCACCGGAAGCTTTTCAGCTGTGGAAAAAAAACTCTTCCCCCTGATAGGCTGAATATGATCACATGGAAGGTGTGTTGGGTGGAGTTTGTTTAAGGAACGCAGAGCCCACAGGAAGCTTCACTCCTGTGAAGTAGACTCTGCCGTCTCATAGGTTGAATGCGATCACATGGAACCTGTGTTGGGCGGAGTTTGCTGAAGGGAAGCGGAGCCCACGGAAAGCTGATTCAAAGCCGGAGACACTCAGTGGCAACTGGACGTTCGTTAAGGAGAGAGAGAGGTTGGTGTGTAAATATCGAATTTGTATTGGTTTGTAAGGTTTGTTGTGCAGAGAATAAGAGTGAGCCGAGACCTGGGTTCAAAATAAATTTAGGTGTGCATTTATTGATCAAGCTAGACTACCAGAGTGTTTTCACTCAGATTGGCATTTACAGGCTTTGATTATGTTGACTAAAACCACAAAAACCACAATCAGGGAGGGGAGCAAGCAAAAACCAGCCATTGGTTAGATCCGTAGCTCACGGCTAATTTGGGAATATGGCGCAAGGGTACAAGGGTGCAACCTTCCTGTGATATGGGGGTCCCTCCTAGAACAGGGTGGTGGAGGGCACAGGGTTGGAGGATCATAGTGCTTTCCTTAAGCAGGGTGGAGGGTCATGGGGCAAAGGGGGCTGGAATTCCCCAGAACAGGCTAGGGTCATGTTCTGGGAGGATAGGGCAGGGGGCTCTGCTGGGACAGGACAGGGTCGTCCCTAGATAAAAACCTTGCACCATAATGAACCTTATACATGATAATGATTCAAAGAAAGTATATAAAATGCTGATTAGGGAAGAAGGGGGCAGGGGACTATGCCTTGAGCAGCTTTGCCCAGACTTGAGCAATGATGCCCAGACATGCCTTAAACAGTTTCAGGCTATGAGAGGATGTAGATTAGGAACAAAGACGAAAATATAAACAGGGCTTAATGGTGGGCCACAAATCAGGTGGTGTGCAGTGACCTGGGATTTTGGTTTCTGTATTACATTTATCGTTTCTTTTCATGAGTGTGAAATCCTCAACCCAAACACAACCATGAAGTCAGAGGCCGAGAAGGCATGACCATAAGGGTATGGGGGCTTCCCTACAGCTAACAAGGTCACAGGAGTGACAGCCACCAAGCAAGCTTTGGTTCCCCACAAAGGTAATAAGTTGTCACATTAAGGGTCTGTGTTATAGTTTCCATTAATGGGACATAAATACAAAAGATCACAAATTCCCAGAATACATCACCATTATCCCAAATAAACAATTAAATACAGATTCAAAGTAAATACAAGCTAAAAGTCAAAGTACAAAAACTATTAAAAGCATTAAAGCAAATACCACTTCTTACAGGGAAGAGGATTTTGTAGGGGAAGGAACATAATGGGTAGGGTCCTTAAAAGTCCAGGACTGTCCATCTTTCAAGGTGGCCTCCCAATGGGCGAGTTGGAGGGGCCACAGGACAATGCAAGGTGGATGGCATGAACAGTCTTGGCTTTTGAGGGTCCTTGAGGGGCTCTGCTTTCCATTTCAGGGGTGGAACTGCTTTCCCTCAGTTGTGGTGTAGCCAGGCTGGAATGAGCTGCTTTCACTGCAAACAGGTGGTCAGGATGACAGCATAAGGCCTTTTCACTTAGGTTATCCACCAGAAGCTTGTGTGTTTCTTGGTCAGGACGGAATCCCCACACAGGAAGTAATGGATCGGCTCAGATATCAGGACCCACAGGGCCTCTCAAACTGACTGTATGGTGGGGGCCTTGTAGGAACTTAGTGCTGGAAGTATTAGTCAAATGGGCTAAGGGGAATAGAATGACCCAGTTTTCATGGGTTTCTAAAGTGACAACCACCAGACCCATTTCGTTTCTGGAGAAAGCATCTACAAACACTGAAAGATTTATAGCCAGTGGCTTGTGGTTTTACTTTGGTAAAATCTGCTTCCCAGTATTCCCCAGGATGAGCTCCCCATGAGCATCTGGTGACTGTGCTCACAGGAGAGTTACCTAGATAGGACGTCCCTTACACTTCGCTGAGTTTTTGGGACCCAAGGTGGGTAATGGGATGACTGTCTGCCTATTCTTCCTCCCTCCTGTTTGTCTATCCTTCCTGCCCCCTCTCTTAGCCAGGAGGGAATCATCCAAAGTGGGAGGCAGCAAAGGGGAAGCTGTGACAGGGCTGGGGGGAGGGAAGCCCCAAAGAGGCAGCAGCAGCTTCCCGGTTTCTAAGACCCGGATTTATACAGGGGCACCTCCACTGAATTCTAAAGTTCTTTGATTTTTGAAGCTTGTTACCAGGAATAATGACAGAACTATAAGGGAACCACAATTCTCTAACTTTAGGATGTCCACTCCAGGTAAGATGTATATCATACTGCCAAGCAGTATGATGCACTTATTCCTGGAGTTTGACTCAAAGAGATTGCCAATGAACAATTCCAACAAATCTTTAAGTAACAATCTCCAAGAATCAACCTAAAATCGGTTTTTGATTTTTCATTTTTATGTTGCTGGAGGAACATATGAGGAACATCTAGTGTTTTTATTCTCAAAAATATATAAATTTGCAATAAAATCTATACGTCCTCAACTAAAAACGTTTAGGGTTAAATTTCAGCAATAATTTAGTTTTAAGTACAGTAATACCCAGTTGCTCTTTTATCACTTTGAAATGCCCAGTTATTCCATGTCATGTAAATACCTCTGTTACTGTAAAATCCCAGCCACAATTCATGGGATAATATTTTAGCATTATAATTCCTTATCTCAGTTTAACTTATTAATATCTATCATCCCCATCCTATTAATAGCAAAATTATATTTTACACTGGACTCTGCAAAAAGGATGTTTAGAGGCCTCACCTTGTGAGACAAAGCTGACTCTTGATAACCATGCAGAGGTCCATGGTTTAATCTCTCACACTAATCGTATACCAAAATATTTTTAGAACATTTAAAAAGAACCATTTTAAAACATTTAAAAAACATCGAAATCAATACTCTGCAGGGACTTGATGACTTAGGCCCTTTCATATATACATAACCCAAATAAAATTTTACAAAATTCATAAGAAGACTTACAGGATGTTACTTTTTACAATTACCAATAAATGCTTGTCGTGAGCATATTTCTATGGACAGCTAACTTTAAAGGGTGTAAGTAACTTAAAATAACAATTGCACATTTCATAGAATAGAAACCCCTTATTTTGAAATAAAGACAAACTTTAAATTTATAATCTTGAACATAAGCAAAATGCCCCAATATTTTTCCTATTTTTTTTTAAGAAGCCAAAAGTTTAATTATTTTGCATAAAGTCAGTTGATTCTGGATTGATATTCATAATAAGAAAGCTTTAGATCACAATGGTTTGGAGCTCAATAAATGATTGGAAATAAAAAGTCTGATTATATTTCAGAGTAGTAAAATCTCTAATTGCTACAAATATCTTGCAGCTCAATTACAGTACAAAAGCAAGATCAAGCCATCTCTATATTGTGTTCATAGGGAATACGGGAGAGAGAGGGTTTTGTTTTTAAAGAGAAGGGAAATGTTTCCCTTCTAAAGGATAACATAAAAGCTCTGGTCCCCACCACTTGACCTCGCTTATTCCGGCTGACATGATGTGCTTGGTAAGTGACATTGGTGGCCCTCTGCATCCCCCAGTTCTGTACTTGGTTGCTCAGCTTGACTTTTTTGCACAAGCTCCCGGGAAGCTCCATGGCCGGCGAGGTTCACACTCAGAATGAAGGATGCCCCCTATTTCTTTATAATACATTTAATCCCAAATTTTACAGCATTTTTATCAAATTGTATACAGAAATTTCAAGACTATTATAAGCACATATTCAATACCTGACATTCAAATTTCTGAAAGTAATGGCCAATTTAATAAACTTAAACTAATTAATACTGGATTGCCTTACACAAAAATCACTTATAGCATGAATTTTACACTCAAAAGAAAGCTTTACATTGAATAATAATCACATTTAACATTTTCTCTTCCCATTTTTACCCAAACACACATATTACTCAATACATGCCATTTGAGTGAAATTTGTGCAACTCCAAACGAGAGCACTTTTACAGATTTCTAGGACATGAACTTTACATTTTATTTTAGGGGAGGTTATACAATGAATCAATTCCCTAAGGTCAAATAACACCATAAATTTTTAAATTTTGATACTTTTTACCAAATGAAAATCTCATTTACAAGTATCTGTATTTCCAACATTTTAATTTCCCATTTTCCTTATTATAATCAGGTCATTTTAAAATATGCTGGGCCAAAATGCTAACTGCTCCCTTAGATTTTGACTAATCAAGTTAATCTATATTCTCTACCATAGCAGGTGCCACTCTCAAATTTACCTAACACTAACCATCAAATTTTAACCTCTCTTTTTAACATTCAAAACTTCCTCAAACCCTTTCAACATGCTTAAACCATCTGATGCTACACAGCCCACCCCCATCTAATTTTAAACTTTTCTAACTTGTACATTTTCACCCAAGTCCTTATTTCTCTTTCTTAATCTTTCAAACCCATTGCTTACACTACCTACATTCCTTTACATTCCAAATTAATCTTACCCAATTTTCATGTTACTCTGTGTACCTTTTAAGCTAGAAAAGTTGGAAAACATATTCAAGGAGACTACAGAGGGCCTGGGGATTTTCAGGAAATGGGGATTTTTTGGGTCTTCCACTTCTAGATGTCAGGAGTAGGAAAGGGAACAGATATCAGAAAAAGAGTCCTTTCAGGAGTCCCGGACCTTTTTTAAGGGGAGATTGGCAGGGGTACAGGAAGAAGGGTGGGGTGGGGGAAGAGGAGTAATGAGTAACATTTCCAGGGCAAAGGAAATGATCCCTCCGTATTCCCATCAGTTTTTCCTTCCAGGCTCCAGATCTGGCCAGGACTTAGAACATAGAGGGAGAAAAAGAAAAATTTTGCACGTTAATTTAACTAGCAAATATTTTTAACTTACTCTTTTTCCAACCCTGTCCAGTCAGTGAAGAGGGAAAGAAAAAAGAGGAACTCCCACTTCTAAACCACAGACTGTCGTAAAGACACTTTATGGACATAGACATAATTTCTACTTAAAAATGCAGAAACACATAAAAGTGAAAAGGACAGGCACACATAAATACAGAAATGCTTACTTCACACAAAATAGTATAAAACAAACCTTTTAAGCTGAACTTTCTCCTTTTCTCTCACTCAGCTCACCTAACTTTTCAGAATTTCTGTTCCTCTTAGTCACATTCACTCAGTGAAGGGGAAGAGGGAAAGAGGAAGTATCACAGAAATCACAGGCTTGACAGAAAGATGCGAATATATTTAGAAAATACAGACACAAGCAAAGGCAGAGAACAGGCATTTAAGGAGACCTTACTTAAGTTCTGTTATAACACTTTAAGTAATACAACAGAAAAGAATAAATTCATGAGGAAGAAGACAATACTTCCCATGTCCAGTCTTCCCATTGAATCACAATTGCCTCACAGTATCTGATGGAGGCAGAACTCTTGGCCTGGAGTCATTGAAGTTCTGAATGATCCTACCTGATCTGGGGTCCCAAGCCCCTTCTGTCACTTGGGTCTCTGTAGGAGTATGGAGGAGGGGTGTGAGGCCAAAGGGAAGGAGAGTGGGTGGCAAGTCCTCTTCCTGCCCAGGCCAAACTGACTTCTAAGCCTCCCCGCCCCCCCACCCCCCACTACCCTCAGATGTTGGTAGGGGTCTTTCCCCTCAGGGCAGGGTCAGGTAGACCTCTGAGACCTCACCATGTATAATTTGGAGCAGATCATCATCCAGGTGATGATTTACAACCTTGGTCAAGATATCACCCACCACTGGAGACCAGGGGAAGGGGTTTCTCAGGGGTGCACTTTTGGTCTGTTTTGAATGTAGCAAGATAACTTTCAGAGTTCACATCTATAGCTTGACCTCTGGATTAAGTATGATAATTTTTTTAGTTAATACACCCTAATTCTGTGGTTAGCAGATAGTCCTGTTTTACAGCAGAATTTCTTCAGAGGACAGCTTTTTCTTTTGATGGAGAAAGATAGTTTGTTTTACTGGGGCCCATTCTTCAGTTATTGCTAGGCATAGTGTTCCTGGGCTGGGGAGAAAACTGTCAGGGGCAGTGTTTTCAAGCCAGGGAGAAATGTGATCTTGGAATTTCAGCAAAAGCACAAGGACCCCATGACATCCCCAGCTGAGTCTGCAAAAGGCCAGAGTTTGGAGTCAGAGAGAATGGCTCCTCGTACCCAGAGATCCTCATCCCAGGTCCATCTGAAATGGCAAGTTTTAAC
>JAQQSW010000403.1:0-15590 GCA_028646575.1 Pseudocheirus occidentalis | reverse complement strand
AGAAGAGCAACAATATCCTTTCCTGGTCAGAGGGAGGAGAAACAGGAGGCATTCTTCCTTTTCAGCATCCCTTTTTCAAATTCCAGCAACAGGGGATGTTAAAGCTAGAATAGGGACCTGAGAAATCACCTAGGAGGTGGGGAGGAGGGGGTTAGGTCCAGGAATTCATTGTCATGATGGACAGGAGCTAGCCAGCTTTGGTAAGCAAAGTAGTAGAGCAAGTGTTCATATCTATAAAGAAATGTCTAAACTGAAACCTGTCTACTTCTGCAAGCCTGCCAAGGTGGGTGCTCCTATTAGCCCCAACTGACAATGCAGGAAACAGTGGCTCAGAAAGCTAAGGTTATGAAGATTCAGGGGAGAGAAGGATTCAAATACAAGTTCTCTTGAATCCAAGCACATTGTTCTATTAGTGCCTTAGCTGATGAATATTAGAAATGAATCTGGAAAGGAGCATCCCTGTGCTGCATAATCCAGCTCTGGCTACAGCTGGTTCAAAATCATAGGAGTAAAGGCTGTTACAATATCTACATCTTCATTCTTCCTGATGCTTGTCTAGATTCATAGGGGCAACCTTCTAGGCACACACACGTGGTTTTACCTTTCTTCTCTGTGTCTGGGTACGGACTGTCCCCCAGCCCTTGTAGTAATCCAGTTCCTAACTGACACCTGTCAGGATGCCAGATTTCATTTCAGACACACTTCAAGCAGGGCTTCATCTGGATCCTTTTCTCAGTCACTTATAGCAGTAAAATCTTTGATCCTGAATGAAGGAGGGATCAGTAGGAATTCAAGAGGGATGTGCAGCTAATCATCTCCCACTCAGTGACCCTCCAGGAATGTCTCTGGGGTGGAGAGCAGGGTTGTAGAGGGACTATACCAATAAGGTTGTGAATAGGCAATCTTCAGCCATCTCTGAATAAACTGTGAAATGTCTGCAAGGTCTTGACTATCCCTGTGGAAGAATGACTCCTGCTACAAGGACCAACAAGCCTAGTGGGTTTTACCTCTCTCTAAAATAAGGAACTACTCTCAGCTATGGCCACAGGGTCAGTCTCATGAGAGACTTGTCCCATAATAGAATTAGCTACTTCCTTCTATCTCTGATTCTTCACACACACACACACACACACACACACACACACACACACACACACACACACACACACACACACGGAGAGAGAGAGAATCCTACAGAAATTCACTTAAAAGTAAGGATGTACTCATTTTTGGGGTCTTCCCAATTAAGAACACCACAAGCTACTCGAGGTACCATGTAAATCAGTCCTGAGACAGCAACTGGATTCCTTTACCCAAAAGATATACTTATTCTGAAAGATGCCCAAATGACCATCAATAAAAGACTTGAACAAGGAATAAACAGCAGCAACATGTGCATTATTATACTCTCCCATAGTAGCGGGAATTAGATATCAGAATGTGAAACAATTTGCAGGAAGAGGAATTGGACATTTCATCTCACTTGGCAAACTCTGTTAACCATTCTCTTAAGGTCTATATTTGGGGCAAGCCTGAAAAGGTATTGGGCTGACCCTCTCACTTGTGGTTGTCTTCTCCAAATGTGGGACTTGCAGGACTCTCCTGCTAGCAGTCAGCACTGTCAGAAGGTCCCAGGGTCCTTGGCCTTCTCAAATGCTCAAACTGCCTACAAGGTGGAGAAATGGATCTCAGAATCATGTTGCGATTATCTATACTCTGGAAAGACAAAGAACTCAGACTCAGACCCACTTAGGCAAGATGTGTTTTTTTGTTTTACTTATGCAACTTTGTTAATATTTTTTATTGAATTATATGATTATCTGCATAATCAAAGTAAAGTGGGGATTCTTAACTTGTAATCTGTGAACATTTAAATACAATGACTATTTCTAAATATTTTTCTTTCTTTTTTTAATAATTGATTTGCTTACTTACTTTAAGTTTACAAGATCAGTTCCACAATCCCTGGAGTTTTAAATTTTCTCCCCTCCCTCTCCTCTCCATGTCAGAAAAAGAAATTGATCAAGCCATCAGTCAACTCCCTAGAAAAAATCTCCAGGGCCAGATGGATTTACTCATAAATTCTATCAAACATTTAAAGATCAATGGATCCCAATACTCTACAAACTATCTGGGAAAATTGGTGAAGAAGGAGTCCTACCAAATTCTTTTTATTACATAAATATGGTACTGATACCTAAGTCAGGGAGAGACAAAATGGAGAACAAAAATTATAGACTAATCTCCCTCATGAATATAGATGCAAAAATGTTAAATACAATATTAGCAAAAAGACTACAGCAAATTATCACAATAATAATACATTTTGATCAGGTTGCATTTATTACCGGATTGCAAGGATGGTTCAATATTAGGAAAACTATCAGTATCATTAATTATATCAACAATAAAACTCACAGAAACCATATGATTATCTCAATAGATGCAGAAAAAGCCTTTGGACAAAATGCAATCTCCATTCCTATTAAAAACACTAGAAAGTATAGGAATAAATTGAGTTTTCCTTATGTGTGAGATGTAAGAGTTCAGAGTCTGAATCTAACGTCAGAAAAGGTCTTTATTCTTTGTCATGAGAAAGGACTCTGCCCCTGTCGCCCACATGGCATCTGCAGGGAGAGAGCAACAGGTAGAAGCCAACCCATGGTTATATAATCTAATGCAGAAACCTAACCCCCCCAACTGGCCTTCACTCTCATTGGTAGGGGAGCTGACCCACAACCTACGCACAGGAATCCTTCTCTGAGACAAAGGACCTGGGAACATGTAGGTGTCTAATGAAAGCAGTCTTAACCTTATTTGGCATATCTTGGGCTTAGGTGGCACTGGGGAGGGACTCCATTGCTCCAAGTCACAGATTGCTGGAAGGTCAGATGACCTCTAAACCTAGGCCAAGTGAATACTGAAGCCATTCTAGATTTGATTTTTCAGAATGGGAAACTTCACTATAAATTATCCCTCACACTTAGAATAATTGGCGGCACATATTTAAAGCCATCAGCAAGTATTATATGTAATGGGGATAAACTAGAAGCATTTCCTATAAGATCAGGGGTGAAGCAAGGATGTCCATTATCACCCCTCTTATTCAATCTGGTACTAGAAATGTTAGCAGTAGCAATTAGAGAAGAAAAAGAAATCAAAGGAATCAAATTAGGCAAAGAGACTAAACTATCACTCTTCGCAGATGATACGATGATATTCTTGGAGAATCCTAGAGATTATAGTAAAAAAAAACTTCTTGAGACAATAAATAAATTTAGCAAAGTTGCAGGATGCATTTTTTGCTTGAAAATATAGAGATATATCATGCTGCTAGAGTTTGAAAAAGGCCTCATCTTTCCCCACCTCTGCAAGTAGGGCTCCAAGAGGAACTGCTGGGCAGGTATCTGGCAGAGAGTGAACATCAGGGAAATAACTATTTTACTTAGAAATTACAGAATATTTTCATCTCCTTTTGACAGATAAATCAATGGAAAGTCAAGAAGCTTATTGCAGTTTCCCAAGATCACAGTATTAGTACATGAGTGATAAGAGAATTCTTGAATTTGAGTTGGGTTGAATTGGAGTATCTTCATACAGAGCTCATTCCTTCTGCCAAAACCCATTGCTCTAAATACCTATATTCTTTCTGAGACCCCACATGGCCATGGATCCTGGAATACAGTGGTCTGAAAAGAAGTTATATTACACTTTGCCTGAAGCAATTCAGAGAAATGTACCAAGCCTAAGATTAGCAGATATCACCAACCAATAGGTCAGACCCTACTGAAGTTTAAAAGTCACCTTTCAAAAATGCTCCCAAGCCCACCCACACCCACACTCCCATCTACTGTCCACTACAATGTACTCTAACACAATTCACCTCATCACAGAATTTGCTGCCCAACCCCCAGATTGGAAGTCTTGTGGGAATCAGTGATAGTCCTTCTCAATTGTCATGGTCCTGTGCTCTGAGGGGACAAAATGATGATATGCTGTTTAAGGTTTCAAATGAACTTGATCCCTCAGGACATCCCTACCAAGGTGTTTCCCAGGGATCTCTCCCATCTCTTACTTTGGCTACAAGAATGTGTTCTGTAAATGTGATTCCTTTGGTGGAAGAATGAGGAACTGGGGCGGGGGCAGGGGGAAACGGGAAATTCCAAGGGATGTGAGCTGCTCTGCCTTGGGGACCCTCAAAGAAGCAGCTACTGCTCTGAGCTGATTCCCCTGAACAGCCAGGAGAGGTTTTTGTACAGGGCTGAAGCACTGTATGTACATCCGGAATGGTGAGCTTCTAGACTGTTGTCACTAATAATCTCCAGCATCCTCGGGGTCCAGGCTACTGATGGTGAAAGTGAAATCTGCCCCAGATCCACAGCCCATGAACCAGGCAGGCACTCCAAATGCCAGTCTAGTCATCCCATAGATGAGCAGCCTGGGGGCTTGGCCAGGTTTCTGTTGCTACCAGTTTAAGAGTTCAAATGTAAAAAGCATGTTCTTATGGGTAAGGCTCTCACTGGCCTTGAAGCTGATGGTGACTCCTTCTCCTGGAGAGATGGACATAGAGGCTGGAGACTGGGTCAGCACAATGGTTCCACTGAAATCTAGGAAGAACCAAGAATTAGATCAAGATAGAAATGAAAGATGATGTTAAATCGTGTGAGAAGTAGCAAAGTGTTAACTGTCCACAGGACTGCACAAATTGCTAAAAGAAGGCCACTGACAAGAGTAAGGTTAGCTGATCAGAGAACACCTTGGGAAGAAGTTGAATACCAGTTCCCATGGAACTCCTAGACAACCCTAAAATAAAATGAAAAGAAGCTTGCAACAGCAGATGGGTTTGACCACTTAGGAAGAAGACAATGACTTGGGACACTCAGGACCAGATAAGGATGCATCTAGGTTACAACAGTGAGGGGCCAGTATTCTGGGGTTATTACTGTGCTTTCTTAATGAACCTCATGTATTATGCATATTACCTAGCAGAATTATAGTAATAATATATGATACTGGGGAAGAGAATAAACCAATCAATCCTCTGAAGGGAATGTCTACACTCAACTAACATATAAAACTTGATTGGCTTCTGTATCCCCCAATCCTTTTTCCCTAAGAAGAGTGGAGTACACTTCTGGCCAGAAGTGTTCAATTACTCTGCATTTCTCCTTAATAAATTTCTTTTGGTATCAGATCTTTGATATCAGTTGTGTTTTTGCGTTATCCAAATTGGCATTTCCATCAAAGGTAAAAACAAAATAATTTTGTGGAGGACAAAGTACTCCCAAATCTCTGACAGTCAGTTGTATTTGTTGTCAGTATTTAACAGAAACCATATCTTCATACAGAACTGACAGCTATTTTTTTATTTTTACTTTTTAATGGATGACCTGGTCATGCCTGTCACCCCATCTGCCCTTGCTGTCCTTAAGCTTCCTCACATACTGGATCTAGGGAATCCTAAATTTTGTTTTGTTTTGTTTTCCAGGGAAGACCTCTGCTCTTGGGGCTCCTTCTCTGATCTGCTGTGTCTTACCCTAAGTCCAGAGCTTACTCCTGGTGAGCCAGAGGAGCTGACAGGGGGGACTCATCCTGACCCTTGGAGATTTGGAGACAGAGCACCCTGAGCTCTGAGACAGGCAGGAGGAGGGGGCTTTATATTCTGGGCAGAGCCTGTGAGAGCTCCCTGGAGTCTCCATATGCAAAAGAGCCCCAGGTCTGTTATGAGTCTTATCTCCAGACCCTGTCAACCAGACTAGGTCACACCACCTAAGGCTGACCCTGGGGGATGTGGCTTCCTCTTTTGTGTCCCCAAACTCTGGGACCTCAAGATCATAGAGAAGTTCATGTTTAGTGTCTGACACAAAAATGGTTGCTGCGGATTGTGGGTAAATGACAGGTTTTTTTCTGTGCCCCAGGACTAGATTTCCTGTAACCAGGAGAGAGCTCCAAGCCCTGGGGAGGTGGCAGAGGTGGAAGGACCTCACCTGCCTCTACTCATGTATCTGCCTCACTACTTCTCCTTACTGGAGACAGTTTGACATCATGAAGGCAGTGAGGAGGGTCTAACCAAGCCTGGACAGACCTTTCACCAGAGTCTTTGAAAAAAACCTATAAGAATGGATCCAGTCAGCCCCTAGATGAGGTCTCTGGAGTCATCCTGGGCATTGAGGAGGCAAACATTGCACCTGCTGTGGTCCCCATATTTACATCCCAGACATAAATAAAAATTCAGAAGTCCTGTAGCTCTAATCTCTACCGAGCCTGGCCATTTCTCAGAACTTGAATCTAGGTAAATCTGTGAGCCCAATCTGAAGCTGTGAAGGGGAGGAAGACTGTCTCAGAGACAGAGACAAGGAAACTGGAGAATGAGTCTTTCATTTCCAACCAATCACTTCTCTCTTAGGGGATGGCCATGGTCTTCTGATTGAAATATCTGCCTCTGGTCTCTCCTCTCTCCAATCAATCAACGATGAAGGAATAAATGGCAAAGCAATTATTAAGGTATGAGCAAAACAGAATGCTAAGTCCTTCAGATTCAAATTAAAAGCTAGATCACAGTCTGTTCATAAGATACTAATAATTTCATGGTGGATAAAATATAATCTTAATAATGATGATATTTTTTGAAATTTATTTATTTACTTTGAGTTTACAACATTCAATTCTATAATCCCTTGAGTTTCAAACTTTCTTACCCTCCCTCTTCTCCCCACTCCCCTCATGGCGGCATTTAATCAGATATAGGATCTACAAATACCTTCTCATTAAACATTGGTCAAGTTGTAAACAAAGATTATAGCCAATGGGGTGAACAATGAGAGAGAGAAAACAAAACAGAATGAGAAAGAGAGAACAAGTAGTTTGCTTCAATCTGCATTCAGACTTTGTAGTTCTTTCTCTGAATGTGGATATTTCTTTCCATCGTGAGTCTTTTGGAGTTGTCTTTTAACCTTGCTTTGCTGAGAGGAGCCCAGTCTATCAGAGTTAGTCATCACACATATGTTGTGTCTGTAATTGTGTATAAATATCCCCTGGTTCTGCTCTTCTCATTCAGCATCTGTTTATATAAATCTCTCTAGATTATTATGAAATCCATCTGTTCCTTATTTCTTACAGCACAAATAGTATTCCATTATGTTCATATACCTCAACTTGTTTAGCCTTTCCCCAATTGATGGGCATCCCCTTGATTTCCAATTCTTTGCCACCACAAAAAGAGCTGCTATAATATATAGGGGTCTTTCTCCCACTCCTACAATCTCTTTGGGATGCAGCCCTAGAAGTGGTATTGCTGGGTCAAAGGATACATATATTTTATAGCCCTTTGGGCATAGTTCCAAATTGCTCTCCAGAATGGTTGAATCAGTTCACAATTCCACCAACAATGCATTAGTGTTCCAATTTTTCCATATCCTCTCCAGGATTTATAATTTTCCTGTTTTGTCATCTTAGCCCATCTGACTGGTGAGATGTGGTACCTCAGAGCTGTTTTGATTTGCATCTCTCTAATCAATAGTGATTTAGAGCATTTTTTCATATGACTATAGACAGCTTTAATTTCTTCCTCTGAAAACTGCCTGTTCATATCCTTTGATCATTTATCAATTGGGGAATGACTGGTATTCTTGTAAATTTGCTCAGTTCTCTGTATATTTTAGAAACTAGGCTTTTATCAGAGCAACTGCATATAAAAATTCTTTCCCAATTCTCCACTTCCCTCTTAATCTTGGTTACACTGGCTTTATTTGTACAGAAACTTTTCAATTAAATGTAATCAAAATGATCTGTTTTGCATTTCATAATACTCACTAAGTCTCGTTTGGTCATAAAATCTCCCCTTCTCCATAAATCTGACAGGTAAACTATTCCTAGCTCTTCTAGATTGCTTAAAGCATCAGCCTTTATGCCTAAATTGTGCACCCATTTGGTTGTGCTATACATTGTAAGATATTGCTCTATGCCCCGTTCCTGCCATACTATTTTCCAGTTTTCCCAGCAGTTTTTTCAAATAGTGAGCTCTTATCCCAAAACTGGGGTCTTTGGGTTTACCAAACAGTAGATTACTATAATCATAGACTGCTGCGTATTGTGTACCTAATCTATTCCACTGATCCGCTACTCTAATCCTAAACCAGGACCAAGTAGTTTTGATAATTGCTGCTTTATAATAAGATTAAAATCTGATATAGCTAAGTCACCTTCCCTGGCATTTCCTTTCATTATTTCCCTTGATATTCTGGACCTTTAGTTCTTCCAAATGAATTTTCTTTTCAATTTTAAAATTAATTTCTTTTTAGTTTTCAACATTCATTTTCACAAGATTTTGAGTTACAGTTTTTTCTCTCCCCATCTTTTCCCTACCCTCACACCAAAATAGCAAGCCTACTGAATACCCCTCCCCCCAGTCTGTTCTCTCTTATAGCTTCCACCTTCACCCCCCCCAACTTTCTAGTAGGGCAAGATGGGTTTCTATACCCCAGTGCCTGTGTATCTTATTTCCCAGTTGCATGTAAAACAAACAAAGTTTTAAACATTTGTTTTAAAAACTTTGAGTTCCAGATTTTTCCCTTCTTCTCTCCTCACCTGCCCCACATTGGGAAGACAAGCAATTCAATACAGGTTGTACATGTGTAGTTACTCAAGTCATTTCCATAGTAGCTATATTGTGAAAGACCAGCTATATTTCCCTCCATCCTATCCTGACCCCTTGGTTTTCAGTATTTCAAGTTAGTATTTAATTGGGGATTTTTAATTTGTTTATTTATTCCTAGCTTTTTCAGTTGTATGCCCAATTTATTGACCTCTATTTTCTCTTTTATTTGTGCATGCATTCAGGGTTATAAAACTTCCCCTAAGAACTGCTTTTGCTGCATCCCACAAGTTTTGATATATTGTCTCATTATTGTCATTCTTTTGAATGAATTTTCTGATTGTTCCTATAATTTTTTGTTTGACTCACTCATTCTTTAGGATTAAATTATTTAGTTTCCAATTGGTTTTTGTCTATATTTCCATGGCCTTTTATTACATATAATTTTTCTACATTGTGATCTGAGAAGCATTGCTTTTAATATTTCTGTTTTTCTGCACTGAATTGTGAGGTGTTGATGCCCTAGTAGATAATCAGTTTTTGTGTCTGTGCCATGTACCTCTGAGAATAAGGTATATTGTTTTATCCCCATTCAGGTTTCTCCAGAGGTCTATCATATCTACCCTCTCTAAAATTCTATTTGCTTCCTTAACTTCTTTCTTGTTTATTTTGAGGTTAGATTTATCAAGTTCAGGGAGGGGGAGATTGAGGTGCCCCACTAGTATAGTTTTGCTACCTATTCCTTCCTCTAATTTACTTCTCTTCTAGGTTCTTGGGTGCTATACCACTTGGTGCATATATGTTTAATAATGATATTGCTTCATTCTCAACAGTGCCTTTTAGCAGGATAATTTCCTTCCTTATCTCTTTTAATTAAATCTATTTTTGCTTTTGTTTCATCTGAGATAAGGATTGCTACCTGGTTTTTTTTTTTACTTTAGCTGAAGCATAATGTATTCTATTCCAGTCTTTTATCTTTGCCCTGTGCAGATCCCCCTGTTTCAAATGTGTTTCTTGTAGACAGCATATTGTAGGATTATGATTTTTAATCCATTTCACTATCTGCTTCCAATTTATGGGAGAATTCATCCCATTCACATTCAGTTATGATTACTATGCTTTTATTTCTCCCTTCTCCCTTTCCCTCCTTAAGAGTTTTCCTTTTTACCACCACCACCCTCACTATTCTCTCCCTATGCACCCTTTCCCTTTACCTACCCTTTCCCCTTATTGCTTCTTTCCCCACTTTTATCCACCGCCCCTTTTCCCCCCTTTCCCCTGCTACTACCTGTAGTGCATAACTGATTTTTATACTTAATGGAGTATGCTATTCCCTCCTTGAATCCAAACTCATGAGAATGAATTTCATACAATGCTCCTCTTTATCCCTCCTTTTCCTCTACTATAATGAGTTTTTGTGTCTTTTCACTTTAGAATCCTAAATTTAACTAATTATGTTCATCTCTCTTTGAAAGAAAACCATTGACAGTAAAGTTTATGTTAATGTTCAACTCTCCTCTTTCTCCCTATGTCAGTATGTACTTATACCTCTTTGTGTGACATAATTTACCCTTTTCTACCTCTTCCTTTCCTTTTCTCCCATTATAATCCCTCTGCACCCCTTAATAGTTTTTTATCATCATATTAGTTAATTTATATCCACACCCTCTATCTATGTATATCCCTTTTAAATGTCGCAATAATCATACAATTCTCAATATTGACAGGTAACAGCTTCCCATATAGGATGTAAACAGTTTGCTCTTATTGAATCACAAGTTATGTGCATGTGTGTTCACATGTGTGTGTTTTCCTTGTGTACCTTTTTGTGTATCTCTTGAATCTTGTATTTGGAGATCAAATTTTCCATTGAGCTCTGGCTTTTTCATCAGGAAAGTCTCAGACTCTTATTTCATTGAATGACCATCTCCTTGTCTGAAATATTATGCTCAGTTTTACTAGATAGTTGATCCTTGGTTTCAGTCCAAGCTCTTTTGCCTTATGAAATATCATATTCCAGCCCCCTTGATGTTTCATTGTAGAAGCTGCTAGGTCCTGTGTGATCTTGACGGTAGTTCCACGATATTTGAATTGTTTTTTTCTGGCTGCTTGCATTATCTTCTCTGTGACCTGATAATTCTTGAATTTGGCTACAATATTTCTTGGAGTTTTCATTTTGGAATCTCTTTCAGGAGGTGTCCAGTGAATTCTTTCAATAACTATTTTACTCTCTGGTTCTAGGACCTCAGGACAGTTTTCTTTGACAATTTATTGGAGGATGTTTTCCAGGATGGTTTTTTCATCATGGCTTTCTGGTAGAACAATAATTCTTGGATTATCTCTCCTGGATCTGTTCTCCAAGTCAATTATTTTTCTAATGAAATATTTTACATTTTCTTCTAATTTTTCAGTCGTTATGTTTTGTTTGACTGATTCTTGATGTGTCATAGAGTCATTAGCTTTGACTTGACTGATTCTAATTATTAGTGAATTATTCTCCTCAGTTAGTTTTTTAAGCTCCTTTTCCATATGTTCAGATTTCATTTTTAGGGAGATATTTTCTCCAGCTAGATTTTGAACCTCTCGTCCCAATTCACAAATTTTACATTTTAAGAATTTGTTTTCTTCAGTGAGATTTTTTTCCAGTTTGGCCAATGTAATTTTTTTTGGGGGGGGGGAATTACATCTTTATTTTCACTCAATTTTGGTTTCTTGTACAATCATATTCATTTCATTTTATGTATTTAAAAACATTATTCTAAGAAGGGATCCATAGGCTTCATCGGACCGTCAAAGGTGGAAGTTTTGTGTGTACATCACACACACACACAAGGTGACAAGAACCCTTAGACTAGAATGTGGGTACTAGAAGGGAGATTGGCACAAGATACTGAATGTCGGAGCTGGCAGACACTACAGAAATCCAATAAAACCATCTCTGTCTCTTTTTTTCTTAAGGAGGCATGCATCCTGGTAAACCATGCTAATGATCCCTGTTCCCAATCCCTTCAACCTCAGCTCTCAGGTCCTTGCCAAATTCTGCCACCACCTCCTCCACTGGCCCATCTCCCCCTTTCTTCACAAGGAGGTCTCTGCTTCCAGTTGACATTTCCTGTTCACCAGCGAGAGTCTCATCTCTCAAACAATTTCATTGCTCCCTGAGAACAGTGTCTCCTTGGAGTTAGCTGAACCTTTGTCTGGTTTTGGCTCTGTGGATAAAGAATTCTGCTCCTGGGCCCTCTCTGTGCTGATGCAGAAGGAATATTGTTCTTGGCTAAGTTGCATCTGAGAGCCAAGTGTGTTTATTCTGGGATTGGTATTCAGACGAAGAGGCTGCAGGCTTTTGCTCATTGGAGTTCCTATAAATTACAAGATAAGTCAGGCTGTGCTAGATACTAGGTGGTGCTCAGAAGAATTTCTGTCTGCAAGATGGAGTTGGAGAGCTTGGGCTGCAATCAAAAGTGGGAAATACACACATACACACAGACTTAAACACATACATGTATACATGTAGATATAGATATGCTATACGCAGAGAGACACACACATAGACACATTTATATATACACATGTGCATATGCACGTATATGTGTATATGTAGACGCATGATATATACACACATACCACACAGACACACACATATAGGACCTTGCTACATACATACACGAGCACATATAGTTTATGCACACATGTGTAAATATGAGTCTATAAACACACATGATAAGAAACATTTGTATGAGTATAGGTCTCTGTGATGATACTGTACATATATGTATATTATATGTGCATGTACATATACATATATACTTGCCCACAGTCCCCTCTCACCAGGATGAGTGCTCCTCAAAGACTCTGAGGTACTGTACCATCCCCGACTCTCTCAGTGTCAAATTGTCAGAACCTCTAAAGCTGTACATGCATATATACTGTACGTCCTCAGAAGAAAGTATAGTGCCACGTATACAGTAAGTGCTTATACTTCTTGAACTAATAGAATTTCAAGGTGATTTACCTCATTGGAATGGATATTGGAAAGGTTGATAGTTAATGTCTGAGGTGAAATTGGAACCCAGATCTTTCTAATTCCAAGTCCAGTGTTCTCTCCATTATGCCACACTGCTGCTCTTCTCAGTTACTTAGTGTAGGTAAGGACTCTGAGAGTGGGTGTATATGCAGAGTTTGTATGTATAGTACACACACAGTACATATGTATATGTATATATATATGAGTATGTGTATGTGTATAGCTTATAAATAGTATGTATATATGTATATACACAGACTTTTTTGATAGAAAGATGGAGTAGGAAGGTTCTGTTTAGGGAATCAAGATTTGGATTCTAGTCCCAATGTTGGTGCTATCATGCTATGAGATCTTGGGCAGGTAATTTCCTTTCCATGGGTCTCTATTTCCTTATCTGTAAAGTGAAGGGAGTAGATGGGATGGTCTTAGGTCCTTTCTAGTTCTTAAAATCTAAGGTTCTAAGTGGTTCTGTGTGTGTGTGTGTGTGTATGTGTGTATGAATAGTGTTTCAAAAATCCTCCAGTGAATTCCACTTTCTTTTTCTACCTGGCCTCTCAGGAGAATATTGTTGCTCTGGTTGGTTGTAACAGGTTAGAAAGACTTTGGGAACTGACTCAGTGGTGGGCTGGCCAATGTAATTTTAAAAGAATTGGTTAATTTATCCTCTATCTCTCTAATTTGGCTTTTAAAATCTTTCTTGAGCTCTTCCAAGAATGCTTTTTGGGCTTGAGACATATTCAAATTTCTTTCTGTGGTCTCACATGTAGATAAAGAGTTGATGGTGTCTCCTGAAAGTGATTCTTCTCATTCACAATAATAGGATTCAATCATCTTTTGTCTTCTCTTTCCAAGTTGCTTCCATCCCATTGTAATTGCCTATTACCTGACTTTTGAAGTAGATTTCTGCTTCTGAGGTACAGAGGGCTCTAACCCAGCTTTTCAAGCTGGGAGCTAGGAGCTTGGTTGTTGACTTTGTGTGCTGTAGCCTCTGGATGTCTAGGCTGAGGCCAACGCCAGGACTCTCAGTGTTTCCCCTGGGTTACCCTGAGGCTCACAGAGTAAGGAGTGGAGGAGGAGTGGTCTGGCCAGTTCAGTTTTCCACCTTTATGCCCCTGCGCTGGAGCTTTGGCAGGCTTAGCATCTGGTGACCTGCAGCACTGGCATCTGCAGATTTCCTTGATTGTGTTAAGGTACACCTGGGCTTCTGGTGTTAGTGCTTGCTGGCTCCATCCTCCTAGGCTTCTTCAGGATCTTCAGGATCTCCCGCTGGGCAGTTGAGATGGTGTTTCTTGGGATGCCTTCAGTCCTTCACTCCAGAGTAGACACAGATTCAGTCACACCCTTCCTCTAGGACTTAAAAACATGCATCTGCTTCCACTATTTCAGGATTTTACACTGGGGCAATAATCTCTGGGTTTTCGGTGTCAGGGAGAAGGATAAGACCAGCTAGGGTTTACTCCACCATCTTGGAGCCTAGAAGTTCACGTAGGTGATTTTTAAACATCCAGGCTATGGCTTGATAGCCCCAGGAGAACGTGCTGTTGGTGCTATGGGCCCTGCACTTTCTTTTACCAGGTCCAATTGATCTTCCATCCCAAAGGTGGAAGGCCTGTGAATTGCCCTGCTGTGGGTGAATCTGCTGGCTGGGTCTCATTCTTACTCTGCTGTTCTGTTCTCAGGTCTGTTCTCAGGTCCACATAGGTACACCCTGTGTACTCCATGCCCTCCCCTACTCAGCCCTACGTGTATACTTTGCTGGAGTAGGAATCTGCCCCACTCTTGTCTCCCAATGGATTCTGCTACTCTAAAATGTGTTCAGATTCTCTTTTCAGATGTTACTGACAGAATTCATAGAGGAGTTCAGATAAGCTCCTGTTTTCTCTCCACTATCTTGGCTCCTGATATTTTTATTAATAACAAACCCTAGCATTTATTAAGTGCCTTATATCATTTCATCCTCATAATGGCACTAGGATGCTAATAAACCTTATATAAGGAACAGTTCCCATTTTAGAGATGAGGAGACTAAGACAATCATCAAGTGACATGTTCATAGTAGGACAGCCAGCAAATGAAGGAGGCAGGACCAGAGAGGAAGCAGCTGCTGCTCTAGGCTGAATCCCCTGAACAGCCTGGGGAGGTTTTTGTTCAGGGCTGAAGCACTGTGGGAGGTGAGTCATAACCCTGCTGACAATAATAATCTCCAGCATCCTCAGGCTCCAGGCTGCTGATGGTGAGAGTGAAACCTGTCCCAGACCCCCTGCCACTGAATCCGGCAGGCACTCTAGATTCCAGATGAGTAGCCAAGTAGATGAGAAGCCTGGGGGCTTGGCCTGGTTTCTGCTGGTACCAATTCAAAGAGCTATAATCAGAATCAGATAGTTCTGGATAATATGTTAGACTCTCACTGGCCTTGCAGCTGATTGTGACTCTCTCTCCTAGAGATTTGGACAGGGAGCCTGGAGACTGGGTCAGAGCAATGGCTTCTTGGGAATCTAGAAAGATAACAAAATTAGAAGAAAACAGGAATACAAATGTTTTAGTTAACGTGTAGGGACAAGATCATTTTCTGGAAAACACTGACAATGCAAAGAATTGCACATTTTTCTATTTGCTGTCAATGTGAAACAATAACCATCTTTCCCTCAAATCTCATAAAATCCATTATATGCATCCTGATCATGTTAGTCTGCCCCCATCTGCCTTCGTTGTACCTGAGTTCTCTCACCCACTAGATTGAAGGGTCATCATCAGGTTACTAATCCCTGAAAACCTGTGATCCTCTCTACCCTGCCCTGTTGTGTCTTACCCTGAGCCCAAAGCACCAGGAGCCAGAGGAGCTGCCATGGGGAGACCATCCTGGCCTTCAGAGACCTGCACAGAGGACACTGTATCAATAATGAGATATTCACAACACCCATGATGGTTATGAATATGTTGGTGTAGTTTTGGATCACAAAATATAGCAAACTC
>JAQQSW010000402.1:22352-44821 GCA_028646575.1 Pseudocheirus occidentalis | reverse complement strand
GATCTGAACTCTGGTCTTCCTGACTCCAAGTCCATTGCTATATCCACTGTGCCATCAAAGAAGGCAGGAGAATCACGGAAGGAATATAGTTATTTTTAAAAATTTATTTATAGGTTTAATCTCGGGGGGAAAAAGGTAGGGGTAAAATGACTGGAAGTCTAAGTAAGGACAAAGTACAAGTTCATAAGAAATAAGGCAATAGAAAGAGACGGAACAACAGGAAATCATTATGAAAAGAGATTTTCATAGTTAAAAATCATAAAGATGGGGGTCGGCTAAGTGGCTCAGTGAATAGAACACTGGCCCTGGAGGAGGACCTGAGTTCAAATATGACCTCAGACACTTGACACACTTACTAGTTGTATGACCTTGGGCAAGTCACTTAACCCCCAATTGCCCTACCCTCCCCCTCAAAAAAAAAAAACAAGAAAAAAATCATAAAGATTTAACAGTTACAGTGATGGTGAGGTCTATGGTATAACCAGCCAACAGTGAAACAAGTTTCACAAAAAAAAAAAAAAAAACAACTTTTTTGCCCACAAGAGCCTTCACTAATTGGGGCCTGAGAAAGATTCACAAACTATCACAAGACAGATGCTAATGCTCCAGGAACAAGCCTAGAGATTGCAGGGGATGGCCCAGGAACCCACAGTCCCTTTCCCTTCTCTGCTTTAGAGTGGCCAAACCCAGTCCAGCTGACAACAAAACCCACAGAGGCCATTTGTATTGGGCCCCCGAGGGTGGTTTCCCATTTTCCCAGCTAGTGGGAAGGCCCTGGGGGGAACCCTTACACTAGAGATACTGCAGTCTGGGCCTCCTACAGCTTCTCACCACATGCTCAGGCAAGTGGGAAGAAGGAAGGGAGGGAGGGAGGCAGCACACAGTCAGCAGGCTCTCCCCTCCCTGCCTCCTCGAGCTTACTTCATATGCATCAGAGCAGTTAGAGACAGACAGAGAGAGAGACAGACAGACAGACACACACACACACATCCAGGAAAGGGTTGGGGTGAAGGGCTGGTGGAAAAAGAAATCTTTTTTTTTTTTCAGCAGATGCAAGAAGGTAGGAGGAGTGTTTCAGGCAGCTTGAACATAGGAGTGTGGTCATCTCCTCAATCTCTTGAATAACATTGCTTGAGCAAGGGAACACACTGACCCATGGATTTACTGATTTGATCCTGCCTGGGACTAAAGCAGAGCCCAAAGAGGAAAAGCTATTCAAAAACCACCCACATGGCCCAAATTGGCATCACTCTCACCCTGCTTCCCTCCCCGCCCCCCCAGGTCCCACAGGCTGCCGCCTCCAGGCTACAACCTAAATATACCAGCCAATCATCAGGCACAGAGCCCCGTGTACCCCAAACAGGAAACCAAGGGCCTGGAACAGAGCATGAGCCTTCCTCATCACTTCTTGGTTCCCCTAACATCTTATCTGCATCCCTGAATCCTAGGGGCCCTGACAAGGGTATAATTTATACATGTAGTTTGCTCTTGGTTTTTTCTAAGTCTTAAAGGGTTGGTTTAATTTTCCCACCCTACATTTGGACAATACCATAAAAATCACTTTTCAGAGGGCTTTTGTGGATATGATCTCATCTGCTCCGAGTGTTACATCAGCACTAGTGAGGGAGGCAGGGGAGTCATGCTGCTTGGGCCATGAGACAGGTCACCTAGACACCTTAGTAATTCACAAACTGAGTGGTGACTAGTGAGCAGCAGGATTCAGGAATGGAAAGAGTGCTGGGACAGAGTTAGGAGAGATCTTGGGTTAGCCCCATGCTTTAACACTTACTAGCTCTGGAAGCCTAAGAAAGTCAAGTAATCATTCTGAGCCAGTCTCAGTTTCCTTATCTGCAAAACGGTGCTGATATGACCTACTTCGTGAGGTTATGAGAAAGTTGCTTTGTGAACACTGAAGAGTGATACAAATGTCACTTGTTGTGTGATTCTTATTATTCTTCAAAAGCTGGAGAGGGGATGAAATGTCTGCCGGGAAGCACCTCAGCCAGTTGTCCATAATGCAAAAAAACTGAAATGAGACACTGAAAGGCATGTGAAAAAGAGAAGAAAAAACTAATGAATTAACAACAACAACAACAAAAACCAAGAAAAGCAGACCCTGTGGAACCTAAAGGCGATTTGCAAACACAGAAAGTGCTGTGGTTTCTCAGCAGGGACAGCAGCTGTGCAAATTCCCCAGGGAAGGGGCAGGACATGTCTACATGGTGGCTGTACTGAACGGATGCTCACTTCTGGAACACAAGGAAACCTCCTGGTGCTCCCTCCAACTGGACAGACTCCAGGATGCGTTCGTGTCTGTGAGATCTCTACAAACAGTGACTAGGCCATATATGAAATGGATTGGAAAGTGGTTCGCTCTATCTTAATCAAATATATACCTACTAAGAGACTTAAAATTCAGTTCATTCATCATTCATTCCTTCAATAAGTCTTTAGTTAGAACTTGCCAGGTGCCAGATCTGGCAATACAAAGACACAACTGACACAGTACCAGCCTTCAAAGAACTTACATTCTAGTGGAGAAGGTAAGAGAAACACAAATGAGTCAATGCAAAGTAACACAGAGAAGAGGAAAAGGAAGCTACTGTTCTATAAACATGAGTTTCTATTCACAAATTGATTTGTTGCTTTTAATAATAATCATAGAACAATAATAACATTTCTAGTGTTTTAAAATTTATAAATGCTTTCTTTACAACAGTCAACAATCCTCAGAGATAGATAGAATAAGTGTTATCTGCTTTTCACAGATAAGGAAGCTGAGGTTCAAAGGGGATTTAGTGTAAGAGCCAACATCTTTTATTATATGTTTGCACCAGGAATATCTTATGCAGATTTTGAAAAACTTAAGAAATCCAACTGGTGCAATGATCAACCATAATTCCAGAGGACCAATGTTGAAATATGCTGCCTACCTCTTGCTAGAGAGGAAATGGCTTCAAGATACAGAATGACAACACATACCGGACCTGACCAACGCATGAATTTGTTTTGCTGGATTACGCATATTTGTTACAAGGATTTTGTTTTTCTTTTTCTCAGTTAGAGAGGGGAGAAGGGAGAGAAAATAAATGCTTGTTAAGTGAAAGAATAAAAATAAAATTTTAATTTCTCTGTATAAATGCTGGTAATCATCCCCCAAGACACAGGTGAGAGAGTTCAGGACAGTCTAGCAGAGCAGCCATAGCAACCAAGAAGAGAACAGACCAGAAAGGAAAACTGAAACAATAACAACTAATCACATACTATGGGTTTTGGTTGACAAAATGTTTCTGTCTCTATAACTCCAGGGCAAGAATTGAAAGGATTATTATTTCTGTATTTCCCCAAAGAAAAAATTCATAATCTAAGAGTATAAATAACTTGCTTAGAGGCCCACAATTAATAAGTGCCAGAAGCTGGATCAAACCTAGGTCTCTTGACTCCAAGACCAATGTTCTTCCTACCATACTGCACTGTCTCTTCTATTTGGACTGATGCAGAAGACTCCAAGCCAAACAGATTCTCACCCCAAACCCTAGTTTGATGATGTTCCCCATCCAATATGGTTCCCTGGGCTGGAAGGAATGACCCAAGGAGCCGGGAGCACACCCGATACTCTTCTCTCCTCAGGCATTCACCATGACCACAAAGGCAAAGAGAAAGACCCCAGCTCTCCCACTTCCCTCCCCAAAGAGAGGCTTGACAGCAGCCAGGGCGCCCTACCTTCCTCAGCATCGTTCCTTAAGGAAGCTTCAAGCAATGCCACACTGGCCTCAAAGGACACCTTCTTACGACTGGTAGTGCTCCTCTTCTTTTCATGTTTCCTCTTGCGGTGTTGCAGCTCTTTCTCATACTGGGCCCATTTCTTCAGCTGCTGGGCTCGGCGTTTCTGGGCCGCCCGCAGCCTCTCCAAGGTGGGCACCTTCTCCAGGAGCTGAAGCTCAGTCAGGAGGTCCATGTGATTGGACATCATATCTCCCCCTACAGAACAGAGCTCTGTGGCCCCTGGGCTCTGCAGGGCTAACATGGTGGTATCCCAGGAGCCAGAGGAGAAGGGATCCTCCTGCTGGTCCTCTGCAACATGGTGGGAACCTGCAGAGGCAGAGAAGGAGAAATGGGCATAGATTATCAGAGCAAAGTCAAACAGTAATCCCCAAATTCCTTCCACTGGTGGCAACCTTTCCCCTTGGAACTCAGATAAGACTGTTTTTTCTTTAACCTCTGTGATAGTGAAAACAACTCACGTTTCAATAGCATTTTAAGGTTTACAAAGCTCTTAATTCATGACAATCCGGTGAGGTGACTAGTACATGTGGTCTTATCTGATTTTACAGATGATGAAACTGACACGCAGAGGACCAAGATCACATAGCAAACATCAGAATCAAGATCTGAACTCAGTTCCTCCGTCCCGAAGCCATCTTTTTTCCTCTCAATCTCCAGACTCATGAAAACTCCAACTGTCTTAATATCAAGTGAAGTACTCCTTCCATTCTGTCCTACTCCCTCTCCAAAGCACGAGCTACATATTCAAGTTGTCTGTGTAGATCGCTTTTTCCTCCACTTCAATTGTAAACTTCACAAGGGCAGAAACCTTGTTTTAGGTCAACTTGATCTTCCTCAAGCACTTAGTACAAAGAGTGTTGCAGTAACTGTTGAATTGAATGATGTCTTAGAAAAAGCCAACCAGATAAGGGGACTGCTAAAAATGAACAAACAAATAAATGAAAGTAGAATGTCCAGATTATTGGAAGCCACGGTCTCTATGGATTGTGCCATGAGCAAGCCATTTATAGAATATTGTGTCTGACTCTAGGCATTTTACTTTGGAGAAACAAAAATAGACTAAGGTCAGTCCAGAGGAAGATGACCAGGGTTTGAGATGTCTGGAAACTGTGTTCTAAGGAATTTGAAGGAACTGGGAATGTTTGCCTTGGAGAAGAGAAGATTAATGGCAGACATGGCCATGTCTACAGCCATGAGAAGGATCAGTTTAAGGAAGAACAATTATTTTAATTTTATTACTGGATTCTGAGGGCAGAACTAGAAATTATGGGGACAGGGGACAGGGAGACAAGTGCCACCTTGATATAAGGAAGAACTTTCTGACAATTAGAACTGGAAAACAATGAAACAATCATAGGATCACAAATTTGGAGTAGAAAGGAATCTTAGAGATCATCAATTTAAGCCCCCTTATTTTACAGACAAGGAAACTGAGGTTCACGCAGGTAAAGTGATTTTCTAAGGTCATACAATTAGTAAGTATCTGAGGTAGGATTGGAACTCAGGTCTTCCTAAATCCAAGTCCAGTCCTCTATTCACTACACCATGCTGCCTTTCAATGAGAATGAGTGGGTTCTCTCAAGAACTGGAAGAATTCAAGAAGATGCTGAATGACTACCTGTCAGACATGCTGTAGAAGGGAGATGATCAATTGAATTATTTGAACTTTCTAGTCCCATCCCACTCTGGGATTTTGTGTATCTATGTGGGTAATGTTCTGGACCCAGACAGGAAGACATGGGTTCAAATGACTGCTCAGGGAATTACTAGTTACATGACACTGGGTAAGTCACTTCACCCCTCTGGGTCTTAGTTTCCTCATTTGTCAAATGAGGATAATGACATAGTTTATTAAATCTCATTGGTTTGGTGTTAAGGATCAAGGAAGGTAATATATGTCAGTGATGTCAAACTCAAATAGAAACAGGGCCATTAAACAATACAAAAGGAACCCTGCCAGTACATAGTGACTTAAAAAACCACATACTAACATTATCTATGGTGCATTGTATTTTTAGAGTTTTTTGGTCAAATATTTCCCAATTACATTTTAGTATGGTTGAGACTTCACTTGGGAGTGTGGTGGGACTACCATATGTGTGTATATAAAGTACTTTGCAAGTCTTAAACCACCATACAACCATCCATATTACTGTTATTGTTATCGTACACCAGCAGAAAAGTATGTGGTAAACAAAGGGGAAAATGATCATCCCTTGTGCCCATATTGGACCTCATATTTTCCAAAATGCTTGTGTCATGAGATCCGCATGACACAGCTGTGAAGAAAGCAGCACAGGTATTATTATGCCCATCTGACAGATGAGGAAATTGAAATAAAATTCCCCTAAGTCTCTGCACACTGAACTTAAAGCTAGAAGGCTGATCCGAATTGTGGATCTGGTTCAGGCAAGCAAATTCACCTGTGTAGGCCTCATTTCCCTCTTCTATTAAAAAAGAAAAAATGGAAGTTGGATCAAGTGTCTTCTATGGTCTCTTCCAATTCTGACTTTCTGTGACCTTTGATCTCAGTACCATGCCTCAGATCAGAACCCAAAGGAGATCTCTGGCCTTGGAATGTCTGCCTAGGTGTTCCCTCCACAGACCTCAGCATGTCCAGCCACAAAGAAAGGCAGAAGCAAAGAAAAAACTCCCAGGGAATTTTACTGTATAAATCTGGCTTCCTGTTCCTCTCTAGGCAGTATGAAATCAGATGGGGGTTAAGACACACCCTCAAACTAAGTGGCAGACACAACTTCCAAAGAGAAAACTAAAGGGAGTATAGGTTGGTTTTTTTCTCTGACTTTGCTGAGACTCATTAGTGTTTCTTGAGCTTCCAGACTTGGGTGGTGAGCTCTGTCCCTTGTCAGATGGCCTAATTTCCTCCAAATACTCAAAAAGGAAAAAAAAAAAGAATGCAGACACATTTTTCCGCCTCCGTGTGAAAACCCCATTGGTCTAATTAAGGAACAGTCAGAGTAAAGCTCAAGATGTTGTTTCCCCCAGTGATAAGACAACAAAGTCAGATCTAGAATTTGTGGTTTAGAAGCTCTGATTTTCATCTCTCTTCTGCCTCCTTCCTCTCCACTGTCATGAAGCCAGTACTTCCTCTCCTTGGTGATAGGCCCAACATCTGTCAGAAGTGCCATAGTATGTGGAGACAAGGACGTGTGAAGGCATGCATTAACAACAGCTCCACATCTCATCTGTAGCCTCATCTCTTAGGTTTTCCCAGAAACACACACAGATCTGAGGAGCTGCAGCTGGAAAGAGATGACTTCACATTCATTCATTCAACAAGCATTTATTAAGTACCAGGTATTGAGCTATGTGGTTAGGGATACAAAGATAAAAATCAATCCCTGCCCTCAAGAAGCTTACATTCTATTAGGGGAAAACAACACAAACACAGAAAAATAACCACAAAATATACCCAAAGTAATTTCAGGGTGGGAGGAAGAGCATGAACAATTGGGAGGCAGGGATCAGGATGAGAGTTGTCCTGGACAAACTTGAGTCGAGCCTTCAAGGAAGGGATTCTTCAAGCTGGAGGTGAGGAGGTGGTGCATTCTAGGCATGGGGAGCAACCCAGGCAAAGACAGGCAAAGATGGGAAATAGAGTGCCTTGTATCAGGAACAACAATAAGGAGGTCAAGTAAGTGTGCACAGAAAAGTCATGAAGGAGAAGCAATAACCTTGGAAAGGATGCTGTAGTCAGATTATGAAAGTGTTTAAATGCCAAAAAAAAAAAAAAGAGAAATTTAATCCTAGAGGCAAGAGGGAACAACTGAGGCTTCTATAACATGCACAAGAAAGAGCTGATACATCTTGTGCTTTGGACCTTTCAGGATCTTTTCTCTGCATGAATCAGTGAGAGGTGGTGTGGGATAGTGGGTAGAATGTGGAGTCAAGAAGATCTGCTTCCAAGTTCAAACTCAGATACTTTATATCTGTGTGGCCCTTGGCAAATCATTTAAACTCTCAGAATTTCAGTTTCCTCATTGACAAAATGGGAATAACGATTAACAATAACAACTAGCAGTTATATGGAGATTTAAAGTTTAGTTACTGTTCCACTCTGTGCCACTCTTCATGACCCCATTTGGGGTTTTCTGGGTAGACCCTGAAGTGATTGGCCATTTCTTCTCCAGCTCCTTTTATAGATGAGGAAACTGAGGCAAACAGAGTTAAGTGACTTGTCCAGGGTCACACAACTAGTAAATAAATGTCTGGGGCTGGATTTGAATTCAGATCTTTCTGACTCCAGACCAGCACTGTACCTCCTTGCTGCCCTGATTTAAAGTTTGCAATGTGCTATACATATATTATATCAATTGATAGGAATATCCCTTGCATCAGGACTTCTTTATGAGGTACAAATGGGATAATACTAATTGGTATTTATGTAGCACTTAAGAGTCTGAAAAGCATTTTACAAATATTATCTCTTTTGATCCCCACAACTGGGAGGAGGGATGTTATTATCCCACTTTACAGATGAGGAAACTGAGGCAGAGGTTAAGTGATCCGTCACATAGCCAGTAAGTGTCTGAGGTCAAATTTGAACTCAGGCCATCCTGACTCCAGGCCCAGAGCTTTATCCACTGTGGCACTGGGCTACCTCTTTTTAAAATTTATGTTAAGTTCTTTGTAATCCTCAAAGTTAGCTAATACGCTTTTCTGCTTTTAGAGAAAATTTTCTGTTTCTGATGGAAGGGGGTTTTTTTCCCTCACCTTTTTTTCAAAAGATGTATAAAGGGGAAGTTTGGGGGAAGCACAAACAGCCCCAGTACAATTCATACTTGGTGACTTTCCTTCCTAGATATGCCACTCAGTAGTTTCAGACAACTGATTACAGAGGTCAGATTATGCAGAAAGAAGTGAAGAAGACTGAGCACCTTTCACAAGGGTAAGAACAACACGGTTTTTTCTCCGGGCCGGTTACCAGGCTCAGATCACTCTCCATGTGTGATCCTCAGTTCTCTCCTCCGTAGAATGAGAGAATGGCTGGTAGGATCACTTCTTGCTTTAAATCCTTTCATTGTATAAATGAACGCTGGAGGTGGTAGATGAGCTAGAGAACATCGTTACCACACAATAAAACTCAATACAGGGGTGAGACTTGTTTCCATATCCAGGAAGGTCTTAAAACCAAGGACCATCAAGCCATTTCTTGTCTTAGGGCTAGGGAACCTGGCTAAAAGAGTAAAACCAACCCTGTGGAGATTAGAAATCTGATCTGAAAGAAAGAACAACACTCTCTGTTCCCTCTTGATACTGATCAAAAGGTCCCAGAGAAATACTGAGGGCATTAATCATGGACACCAAAGACTCTTTGGAAGGGTAACCTATAGCCCTGTGGGGCACAGATATGAGGCCACGTGACGGTCAGTGGAGGAGACAATACATTCCATCCTCCCTTTGCTGCCACAGACAGTACTTAGTATGTCCTCTCCACATCTCCCTCACTTTTACTGTCTAAGCCCTTCTCCCCACCTCTTCTCAGAGTCCCTGGGTCTCAGAAATAACACAGGCTTTCATCTTTTTCTCTGCCCATCCCAATGTCTCTGTCTTTCCCAAAAATTCTCATATCCTTTATGACTCCCCCTGTAACTGTATCCTCCATCACATTCTTACTAGGACAGTCTGATTCCCTGTCTCTCCCACTATTCCCAGCTATCCCTGGGTAGATGCTCAGTTTGAACACAGATCTCACTTCAAATCCAACATTCTCTCTACTGTACCCTACACATTGCCTTGTTAAGGGAACTAGTTCAAGGCTGTAAGAAGTTCATTCATAGAGAAATGTTTGAGAAGGTCTGATGTGAAAAAAAAAAAACTAATCTGCCCATCAGTCCCTGCCCCGGAATTCAGTGTCTCACATCAGTGGCCCAGTCTCCTGTGTTCCTTAGGACGGACATTGACTGAAGGACATATGCTGGAAATGTGTACCTCAGTAAGATAAATGATTCAGAAGTGGAAAGTACTTGGGTTAGGCAATTCTCATAGAGAGGAGACTGGAAGTCAAACCAGCAAGAAAGTCTCTGAGAGGTCTCAAAGGTCCAAGTAGTCAAGTCTAAAAAGCAGCAGCAGGGGCAACAGTGAGAAAGTTAAGTTTTGATGCTGGGGCCAGAAGTAGTTTCAGGCTCTTCTTTGCATGATATTCCATGGAAGAGGTGCGACAGCCTTGGGCCCACAGGTAATAACAGAGGTTTTGAGTCAATAGGTAAGTGCTGTCCCTGATAGAAACAGAGATATGGGGATTACATCTTCTCTAGGGATCCCAGCTCAGAATCAGGTGACCATTCTAGAGGAAGCTGTCTTCTTCCTGTGGCCAGTATCTGAGATCTACTCTTGAAATGCTATCATTATTGTTTCTAAAAGAGATTGGGCATTGGTGCAAGAGAGATAAGACCTAAAGGAAAGGGATGAACCCAGTAGATCCTGATTCTGTGGGCTGAGGTCAAAGACTGGTCCTAGAAAAGATGATAGCGTCATAGTTGTGGAGCTTGAAGGGCCTTCAAAGGACATTTAGTTCAACTCCATTCTTTCACGAATGAGGACAAGGAGACCTGGCAAGTTGAGTGATTTGTCCAAGATAACATCAGAAACAGAATTTTAACTCAGTTCTTTCCATTTTAAAGTCAGTGCTCTTCCCACTGTCCCATGAATAGAATCATAAAGGGGATAAAAAGTTATATGCAAGCATAAATTAAAAAGTTATATGCAAGCTCAAAACAAGAAAATGATAAATGTTGGAGAAGATGTAGGAAAATTGGAACACTAATGCATTGTTGGTGGAGTTGTGAAGTGATCTAACCATTCTGGAGAGCAATTTGGAACTATGCTCAAAGGGCTATAAAACTGTACTATACCCTTTGACTCAGCAATACCACTTCTAGATCTGTATCATAAAGAGATCATAAATATGGGAAAAGGACCCACATGTAAAAAAATTTTTATAGCAGTTCTTTTGATGGTGGCCAAGAATTGAAAATTGAGGGAATACCCATTAATTGGGGAATGGTTGAACAAGTTGTGGTATATGAATATAATGGAATACTATTGTTCCATAAGAAATGATGAGCAGCTACATTTCAGAAAAACCTGGAAAGACCTACATGAACTGATGCTGAGAGAAGTAAGCAGAAACAGGAGAATATTGTACACAGCAACAGCAACATTGTGTAATGAGTGACTTTTACAGACTTAGATCTTCTCAGCAATGCAAGGATCTAAGACAATTCCAAAAGACTCAGGGTGGAAAATGCTGTCCACATTCAGAAAAAGAACAATAGAGTCTGAATACAGATGGAAGCATACTATTTGCTCTTTTTTGGTTTTGTTTCTTCTTTCTCATGGTTCTTCCCATTGGTTCTAATTCTTCTTTACAATATGACTAATATGAAAATGTTTAATACGAATGTATATTTAGAACCTATATCAGATTGCATGCCATATTGGGGAGAGGGAGAAAATTTAGAATTCAAAATCTTATGGAAATGAATTTTGAAAACTAAAAATAAGTAAATTAATTAAAAAAATAAAAAGTCATAGGGGGGTAATAAGTAATTGAAAAAATAAAGCATAAATTTTCTAAAAGTCATAGAGGGAGGTGGGGGGTGAAGGGGGATTTGTTAGGAAGCGCTGTAGGCCAAGACTTTCAGGGTCCTTGGTCACATTAGCTCCCCAGTTCTACAAAGGTCATTAGGCAGTTATGCAAGGAAAGTATAATCTTGTTGGGTGGATGCTCTCATTGGTTTCATGAATATCTAAAGAAAGTACTGAGTTAATTTGCAAGTCTTCATTGTAACACCCTGTTTGTGCCTCTGGAAGTGGTCCCAGGATAAAGAGCTTAACCAGTGATTGGCTTTAGGTTGGGGTAGAGAAAGAGTGAGACCAAGTGTGGTTCCTTGCATTTTGCTAAGGGTATATAAACCTTGTATCTCCATGTATCTTTGGCTCTGTATGAAATGGTTCTGCAATAAACAGACTATGGAATACATCCCCGTCTCTCTCCCTCTTTACTTTATTCAGCTAGAAGCTCTCTCTCTCTCTCTCTCTCTCTCTCTCTCTCTCTCTCTCTCTCTCTCTCCCTCTCCTTTTATTTCACTCAGCTGGTAGCTAGGCCCAGACTTGCTAGCCACAGCAAGGAAGAATAAGAAATAAAAATCCAGGACTGCTGCCTAAAGGAGGAAATCTGGTTCCTTCCTTTGAGAAAGTTCCAGGTCTTGAAATATTAGAATATCTACTATAAACATTGCCCTTTATAGATACTTCCTGCCTAGGACAACGGTTCAGTGCTGTGAGGGGAGGAATGATCCACCTATCTGGAAACATAGTATAGTGGAAAAAGTACTGGGTCCTGGCTTCAAGTCCCAGCTAAGATGCTTGTGAACTCCCATGATAGTAGGCCAATCACTTGAGGTCTCTGAAGCTCCAATTTCTTTACTTATAAAAAGAGTGGGATTAGACTAGATACTCTAAATTCTCTTCCAACTCTGATTTACGACCTACTCAGGACTCCCAGTCCTTCCATTTTCAGGTCACTCCACACCCCAGCCCTCACAACCCTGTGGTTCTGGTCCCAAGGGCTACTCAATCTAAGTATAGTCCAAGGATACAGGGCGCTCAGTTAGGTCAATGGTCAGGTAAAAGGATGAAACCTGGGCTCCTAAAAAGGCACTACAGTCGGAGTAGGGGGGTTATTAGCTCATTTATCCACTGGGATCTCAATTCCTCAGTTCCTTGGGCTTAAACAGCAAGTTAAGATTAATCAAGATCTGGGGTGATTTTTAAAAAGTGAATCAGAAAATCTTTGAGATTTGATGCTGTCAAAAGAAAATGCTAAGAATTTCATTTTCCCCCCTTACAATGCTCCTTCTGACTCCCAACAATATTGGCAGGAATATGAAGGAAGTGCCTAAACATTTCCACCTCATGCTTCCTGCAACATTTAGCACAACAGAGAATCTAAAAAACAAACATGAGGACCACACCCTCTTCCCTTCTCCTACATTCACCTTGGACTCACTTTCTCTCTTAACGGGATCTTTAAAGATCACACACACACACATACCCCTTCCTCCCCAAACCATACTTCTTAGCAAGAGTATATCTACTGAGCAGGAAGTTGGCATTTTAGTTATGAGTGTGACAAATTCTGGGTTAGTTTGCTGTTCCGCAAGTCTGAGTAAGGAATTAACTGACTAGTACTGACACTAGTAGTAGAGAAGATCCCTCTGACTCTAACCACTACAACATTGAACATCACAATGATGGATCACAGGATGACAGAAGTGAGACAAGCCATGACTTTCTTTCATCTAAAAGTCCTTCAAAATTCTCTGGGGAATTAAGGTGTTTGATCTATGTTTGATCCAGCCACTGAATTCTGTTTGTTACACTTGTTTGAAACAGACAGGCTTTGTCTGAATGAACAGTCATGACTTAGAAATATGGGAGAATCCTTGAGCATGAAAAGCAGAATGCAAACCAAAACCTTGTTGCCACGACCCTTCATTCTTTATCCAGTCATTTCAGAAGAAAGCTGGAGGTTTTGCTAGCCTGAGGAATTGCATCTGTAATGATGCAGAGATAGAAGGCATTAGTAACATTTGTCAACACCGGTTAAGATTTCTACCTCAGAAACTGGGCGGAGGTCCTATATCACCCATCTCAGAGAAAGTAGAAGTCCTCATTCGTGGAATTTGCTTATATTCAGTTCTGGGTCCCATTTTAGATGGACATTGACCACTGGAGAGTGTCCCCAGAGAGATATCATGATGATGAGGGGACTGGAGAACAAGCCATTCACATATCATTCAAAGGAAATGGAGATGCCTTCCCTGACTTCCTAAATTCCAACTAAAATCCCATCTTTTACTGGAAGCATTTCCCAACCCCTTCCTAGTCTAATACCTTCCTAATGTTAATTATTTCTATCCGTCCTGTATATAGTTTGCTTTGTATATATTTGTTTGCATGTTGTCTCCCCGTTTTATTGTAAGCCTCCAGAGGGCAGGGACTGTCTTTTGCTTCTTGTATCCCTAGAGCTTAGCACAATGGCTAGCACATAGCAGGTGCTTCCTAAATGAATGATTGATTGAAAAGAGAAGATGTGATGGCAGTCTTCAAATATTTAAAGAGCTTTTCAGCAGAGAAGAGGAAGTTAACTTGTTCTGCTTGGCCTTAGAGGGCAAAACTAGGGACATCAGGAAAATCTTCCTAACAATTAGAGCTATCCAAAAGTAGAATGGGGCTTATTCAGAAGATAGTCAATCCCTTCCTTAACAAATGTCTATTAAAAACAATGGAACTCTTTAAAACAAACCTGGATTTGTCAGGGATATTGTAACTGGGATTCTGTTTCAGCGGAGAATGGACTAGATGTTATCTGGATGTCCATTCTAGGGGGAAGGGAAATGGAAGGGAATAAGCTTTTATTAAATGCCAATTATGTGCCCCTTACAACGCAAAGTGCTTTTTAACAAATATTACCTCATTTGATCCTCACAACAAATCCTGAAAAGTTGTTGATATTTTATACTTGAGGAAACTAAGACAGAGATTAAGTGACCTGCTCAGTGTTGCACTGTCTAAAGTCAAATTTGAACTCAGATCTTCCTGACTCCAACCCAGTGGTCTACCCATTACACCACCAGCTCTTCTAGCTCTGAGATTCTATGAGTCTGTACGAAAAAAGGTCTTATGGCACCTAGGGCCACTGTCAGGACCCTCTCACTACAACCCCCAACACAATGTGTGCTCCCCTTTCTGCCTATTCTCTGCCCCATCCCTTTACCTGTTTCCCCTTTCCCCCCCTTCCTTGACTGTGCCTTAAATTTGCTACCTTCCTAGTCTCCCCCAACCCTAACCTTGTCACAGACTCAAAATATACTGCTTTTTTCACCTTTACCATGCTCCCATTTGATTCAAAACATTTCATGTTAAGGTCATTCGCCACCCACAGAACTAAAGGGTCTCTCTATCTCATGTCTTTTCCTCCATCTCTATATAGCTCTGTATAAGCCCAAGAGAAACTTTCATACCTACCATAGTCATGGAGGCCAAGGAGGAATGAAAAGTTCATCAGAATGAACACTACCCTTAGCCTCTTCCTGGGCCTTCCTCTGCTATCAGAGAACATAAGCACATGGACAGATCCAAGTGCAGTAATGGGTGAAGACTTCAGTTATAAGAAAGGAGATGAACACAGAATGCAAGGTCTTTGCAAAGCACAAACAATAGCAAGGACACACTCCACTTTCAGAATTAAAGCTCAATCTTCAGAGATAGAAGATACTCAAGACAAAGATGGAATTAATAGGGACAAATGTGTAAATCTTGCATTTGAGGTTCAAAAAAATCAGTGGTGCAAGTACAGACAGGGGGAAGATCTGTAAGTAGGGAATGGATATTCTAAGATCTTTGAAGGTAAAGGACCAAAAATTCTCTTGCAACCCAGTGCAAGTAGAGAGAGCCCAGCTGGTCACTTCTATACAGTAATCCCTGAGAAGTGAACTTTAACCCCTGAGATAGTGTTGCTCATTAAACCTATTTGCTTCATTGCCCTTAGAAGAGACTGTACTTGCCCCGAAGAGTTCATGCTGGCCTCAGCAGTTCCACCTAAGACTCGGGACTTGCTGATCACATTTCCTGAAAATGGTAGTCTCCCAATAATACCTTTGGTATTAACCTCAAACCTGTTTCAATGAGTCCTACACTGAGGTTCAAAAAAATCAGTATGAGAGATAGAAACCATTCTGACAAAGGTTCACATGACGATAACCTAGGGGTTTAAGTCAATCAAATACCTAATATAAGCAAGCTGGACCTTGAAATGTACTTTCTGTGTGACTCTGGGCAAGTCATTCTCTCTTATCTAAAAAAGGGGAGTTGGATGAGACACTTGCTAAAATTCCTAGTTCTGATAGTCTATAAATCTCTGAAAGGGTTTCTTTGTAGGAAGATTGTCAGGGGACCCCAGTATAGGAAGCTGAACTACATGATTTCTAAGATCCCTTCCAACTCCAAGATTCTTATTACCTTAAAAAAGGGGTGAGGGAAGTCCTGTGGAGGTCAGGTAAAAATTTTTCTAAAAAAATGGGAATAGGATCCTTCCATACCAATCTTCTTGTCTTACAGATGAGAAAATTGATGCCCAGAGGGGTAGTTTGGCAGAGCCAGGGTTCAAACTTAGGGTCCCTGGTTTTAAATCCAAATGAATGGTCCACTGTATCACTTCTCCAATTAACAGAAGCTGCAATCTCTCAAGATGGAATCTCTCCCTATTTATTTCTGCTGCATGTCAATTGTGTGTGTGCAATCAGACAGATCTGGAGTTAAAAAGGTCGACCTGGGTTTGAATCCTAGCTCTGTCACTTACTACCTGTATCACCTTAGATTGAGCCTTTCTGGGCCTCAGTTTCCTCTTGAGATTGGACTAGATGTAAAAAAGAGGTGATCTCTAAGGACCCCTCCAGCTTAAACCTGAGGAGTCTGAGAACAGCGGAAGGGAGAACAATCGAGAGATTCATGGCCAAGAGACCAGTGGTGAAAGGCTTATGTCCATGTGTATCCTGCATGACAAGGTAGACACAGCAACAGGAATGGAGGTGTCTATGTCTAGCAAACCACAGAAAGGGTGTGCGGGGGTACACAAAGACACTGTGATCTTAAGCTGATGATTCTTCTTTCACTCTCCCTGCAAAGATTAATTATGGAGCTAAGCAGCCAATCTGCCTTCCAAATAAAGCTTATGTAATAACTAAGCACAGGGAAATGAGAATCAGATTACCCAATTTCTTCAGTAGCAGGAATGGTCCCACCCCCTCCCTTGAGGCAGCAAAGAGAGAGAGAACAGCCAGTGTCCTTTAAACCCCAGAAACCAGTTTCCAAAGAAAACCCCATCTGAGGCCATTTAAATCCCCAAGGGATAAAGGGCTTATTAAACAAGTGAAGGATGCACAAAGACCAAGAATGGGGATGTTTATGGAGATGAGTAGGGTGTGGCAGCCACAGGCCTCAGGGTCTCAGGGCTAAATCTGGATTAACTTTAATCAGACAGCAAGCATTTACTATGCACCTATTATAAGCCAAGCACCGTGGTAGGTGCCGGGAGACAAAAGAGGTCCCAGTCAAACCAAAGAGAGTACGCATACATAGATTAGGTATCTAATCAGCCAATAAGCATTTATTTAGTGCCTACAATCAGCCAGACACCATGTCAAATGGTGAGAATACAAAGAAAGGCAAAAGACAGCCCCAGATCTCAAGGAATTCAATGGAGTTATCAAAAGATTTTTAAAATTCCTGGCCCTGGAACTCTACATAATACCCAGGTTAAGAACCCGAGCTGGTCCAACAGGCTCATTTTCCAGATGAGACCCACAGGAGATTCATTAACTTGCCCAAGGTCACAGAAGTGGTACTTTAAACAGAAGCTCTAACAAAATGTTCCCAAAAAGAGGACTCCTAGAAGTCTAACTCTGGTAAATAGATAAGATCGTTTTGCAATTAGCACATCAATTACTAACATGCAAATAGATGCCTGAGAATGGCATGTTTACTTAAGAATTTTAAACATTCTCCCTAGGATATTGTTTAAGGTATTTTATATCTATTATCATTATATCTAAGAAGAAATGGTTTGTTAAGTAAAGGTAAACTTCAGGCAAGGCCTTAGCTGAATAATGAATTCCTTCGACTTCCTGGCTAAATCATAACAAATTCCCAATTAGTGGACTGCATACAGCCAGCCCCATGACACTAGGAGCTCCCTTGAAATCAAGGTCTGCCTTTGGCCCTTCTGTGTAACCCCAGCATTTAGCAGTGTCTGGAATACTGGGCACTTAATAAATGCTTGTCAGCTTCACTGAATGACTCTACATACAGAAGGACCAGCTCATCCACAGAAGGATAAGGGTTGTTTCGTTGTTTTTAAGTCACAGAAACTCATTGAAATCTTGTACCAAGGTGTAAAAGGGTTGATTTCTGATTAGGGAAAGATGACAGAGGTTTTGAAGAATTGGAGAATGGAAGGCTATTTTCTAGCAGAATTTGGACAGTTCCACATTGGGTAAAAGTTACATGGAATCTTCAATAAACTAAGTATTTTCTATGTATCCTCTTAAGAATATTACGTTTGGGGCAGGTTGGTGACTAAGTGAACAGAGCACTGGCCCTGGAGTCAGGAGGACCTGAGTTCAAACCCAACCTCAGACACTTAACACAAAACTAGCCATGTGACTTTGGGTAAGTCACTTAACCCCCAACTGCCCCTCCAAAAAGCAAAAAAAAAAAAAAAATTCAGGAGATAATGCAAGTACACCACTTTACAAACTTTAGAGTCAATCAATAAACATTCATGAAATGCCTACTGTGTGCTAAGCACTAGAAACAAGGAACTGAATTTAGTTACTATGATACTAGAAAACTAGTCACGATAAGAGAACAAGAAATATTTGAAATATCTGAAAGACTCTGAGAGAAATTATAAAACAAAGTCAAAAGAATGAAAAAAAATCGAAGAAAATGTCTCATTGTCAATTTAGTTTCAAAATGATATGAGGAACCGGAGCCCCACCGCACAAATGGGGGGTGGCACCAGGCTCCATTTTGCCTCCTTCTCTCTAGCATCCAATCCATTCTCTTCTCCCACCACCACCAGAAGAGTGTGATGACCCTTCATTATCACCTAAGACTGTTGCAATAATCTCCTAACAGGTCTTCCACTTCTGCTGCTCCCTCTTTAATCTCTTCTTCATATCACTGCCAGGATAATCTTTCTTACACATAAAACTGGCTACATCACATCTCTGTCCAAAAAATTTCAGTGGGTCCCTATTGCTTCCCAAGTAAAGTTCAAACTCTTCCTCCGGCATCCAAGGCCCATTTCAACCTGGCTCTTTCCTACCTTTCCATCTTTATCTTAGATTACTCTTCTGCACATATTTTGTACTCTGGCCAACTAAGCTACTAACATCCCTCCAGTATCACTCTGGGCCTCTCATCTTTATGGCTTAGATTATTCTAAGCCACATTCCCTGTGGCGGAAATAGTCTTCACTCTATACTCCCAGCTCTTCATCAGCTGAATTCCTAATATCCTTTAATCTTTCTAACCGTGTTCAAACAGGGAAGGCACAGAAATTACAGGATGGGTAAATTTAGAGCTAGAAGGAACCTTGGAGATCACCTACTCCAAACTCATGTTAAAAAAGATGAAAAGACTAAGGTCCTGAGAGATCCAGTGATTCCCAAGCTCACTTTCACAGAAGGCAGCAGGGCTAAGACTGGGACTCAGGTCCTAGGACTTCATCCCAGCCTTCTTTCTCCATGACAACCTGCCTCTATAGAGTCTCACAAAAGACTGTTGTATAGTATTGTGTATCTGTGAGTTACTTCAAAGCTCAGCTCAAAAGATGCTTCCCACATGAGGTCTTTCTTGATCCCCCAAAAGCCAATGACCCTCCCCAATTATCTTGTATTTATTTTATGAAACTTTGTGTTTATATGAATGAATGAATGAATGAATGAGAGAAAGCATTAAGAACTTACTTCAGGGACAGCTAGGCAGCTCAGTGAATAGAGCACCAGCCCTGGAGTCAGGAAGACCTAAGTTCAAATTTGGCCTCAGATACTTAACACTAGCCATATGACCTTGGGCAAGTCACTTAACTTCAACTGCCCTGCCTCTCCCCCTCCAAAAAGCCCCCCCCCAAAAAAGAAAAGAACTTACTCCATATAAAGTACCAAATGCTGGGGATTGTAAAACCCTAGAGGACATTTAGAGACAACACAACAGAGGAGTCAATACATACAAGTTCAACAGAAAGATCCAGTGGTCTAAGATAGATAGATGGATAGACAAATATTGGCATATTGATATATAAATATAGATGTGTGCACATACAAATATGAACACATATTCATGTACGTATACATACATACATACATACAACACAATGGAGACAACACACATAAAAGCTTCAGTTTAAAAAGCCTGGTGATTTATAGGTAGATAGACAGACAGATAGATAAGAGTCAGAAATGCCCAGTGGTTATACATGCACATGTATATACACATACATGCATACAAGCACATATACATATGTTTACACATGTGTATAAAATGTATTAATACACATAACACACATGTTGTTTCTGCCTACTAAATATAAGATCTTTGAGAACAAGGCTATTTCATTTATGCTTTTGTATCTTCAGTGCCTGGGACAGAGTGACAATAAATGTTTATTGTAGGACTATAATTATCTATGTTTATGTCTAACCCCCTATTAAACGGTAAGCTCCCCTCGTTGTGATTTACCTACATTTTCCATCTCCCCCTTCTCTACCTCTCACCACTACTATCCAGCATAGTACTATGCACACAGTAGATGTTTAATTAATTGTAGTGGAATGAATTCCATAAGTTGAAAATCAGATAAATAATCAATACCAGTAATACCACTAAAAGGCTAAACATAAACTTCGGATGATGACCAGCTATACATACTTGGTTTCTTCCCTAAACAGATCCATTCTGTGTTCCATGAAGAAAAATTCTTTGAGCACCCCTGCCTGCAGGCCAGGGGCTCCCTGGAGAGCTGCAGGTAAGAAGGTGGTTGTGAGAGGAGGTGCAGCCTGTGGGAAGCTAACACCTGTACAAAACATATGTTACAGACAGCCACCTCCTTTTCTTGGATGCCCACTGAAGCTCGAATGAAGGAAACAGCCTGATCATCTTACAACCAAAGCCCAATTGAAAAGTCTCTGAACTGAAAAGTCTCTTTGATGGTTTATTTACATTTACACTTCTGTTAAAAGAAATCAATACAATAAATTGCAAGGTCCCTCATCCCGTGCCCTCTCTCCCCATCCCATCCTTTGCAGCTTGGGCATATACCCTACAGCACCTTTTGTGAACAAGGCAGAGCCCTGACTTCTCTCACAGGAGCCCTTCTAAAACACATCAGCCTCCCTGAGGAAACTCACCCTTTCTGCTCACAGGGTAAGTAGCTGTTGCCATTGAGTTTGGGGCAGATTTCACACTGCTGTTAGGCTCATTAATCTACGCCTATCACATTGCTGCAAATGTCAATGGAAAAAAAAAGCCATTCAATGTGTTTCCTTAATTCTAACCAAAAGGGAAAAAAAACAGGAAACTTATAAAAGTGGCACCCCGGTCCCCTCCCAGTGTGCTTCCCTCTCCATCTCCCCCACCCCACCCCCATTGGACCTCAAAATTCCAGAAGAAAATGGATCCTACACATGAAATGTTCAGTCCAGATTTAATCATCTGGAATCTGGAGACTTTCTTCCTCCCAAAATACCTACTTATTAAGAAGAGTAACATATCCGACCTCACTTATTCAGACTGGCTTGATAAACCTTATCAGATTCATCAATAGAACTGCAGGATTCCATGCCCTTTCAAAATTATTCCTCATCCACCACCCCCAGCCACTAAAAAAATTTAGCCCTAGCCCTAGAATATGGATTAGGACCAAATTGTACCTGGAATATTGGTAGCTAGGTATTAGGATTTAGAGTCCCCTAACTAGCTTCTCTAATATTATGGATAGAGATGGGACCAGCAATTGCATTGACATAAGGAACTTCCAGAAGAGAAAGGTCTCCCTAATCAAAGGAGGTCAACACATTGTAGTCTTAGAGCACTGAAACTAAGTGACCTGCCCATGGTCCCACTGCCAGTATTTGCCAGAGGTAAAACTTGATCCCAGATCTTCCTGACTTCAAGACCAGCTCTCTATCCATCACACCAAGCTGTCTCTCCCTCTAGGACAAAGGGAAGCCACAAGTCCAATAGTCTTCTTTCTCTAAATTATTTAGGCAGATTTTCATGAGACCTTGAATAGGCAAGGCAAAATTCATCAAAAGCAAGTTACCAGAGCCATCACCTGCTCTCCCTATCCATCTAGTTTATTAACTGGTGCTGATAATTCCCAAGAAGGCTTCTGGAGCCCAGGGCCCTCCCTGTTGCTGCTGCCTAACCCATCAGTGACTCTAACTGTGAGAATTCCAGTGGTCAGAGCAGCTAAACTGGACCTGGGGCCCATTGGGAGCCCCTGCAGGGCTGCAACTCCACCTCAATTTAATCCTGGGTGATTCTGGCTGCGTACCTTCTCCTAGACCTGAGCAAAGGGTGAGAGGTCATGCTGCATTCTAGCAGAATGGGACTACCTGCTATTCTCTCTACCTGACACTGTCCTCCATCTCTTGTCTGAATGCATGGGTCTGACCAATTTACTCTAATGACCTAGAAATTTCAGTCACCTCCTCTTACTTTTAGATAAAGTATAACTTTAGATAAAATGCAGAACTCCTCTAGCTTTTAAAGCACTTAACAACCTAGTTTCATTTCATCTTTCCAATTTATTACATATTTCTCTCCTTCAGGCACATTCTCTTCCTGTCAAACTGACTTGCTCTATGTTCTCCATACATAATATTCCATCTTCCACCTCCATACCTTTAAGCAGGCTCTCCTCCATGCCCAATAATTCACTCTCTTCTTATTTCCATCACCTAGAATTCATAGCTTTCTTCAATGTTAAGCCTAAGTGCCAGCTCCTATCAGGAACCTAGCCAGATTCTTCCCTCAGAAATTATATATATTTATAAAAATGTATGTATGTATGCATGAATGTGGGGGGG
>JAQQSW010000402.1:0-21852 GCA_028646575.1 Pseudocheirus occidentalis | reverse complement strand
AAAAAAAAAAAAAAAGAATTGTTCCCACAGCTGTAGTTGTGCAAGATAATTCCTTCTATTCTCTAATTTTTAAAAATCATATGACCTTTTTTACATTTATCTATCCAATTGGATATTATTATAGTATAATGATGTAAGATAGGATCCAAACCTAATTTCTACCTATTTCTTTCTAGTTTCCCCAGAAGTTTTGCCTTGTAGTTTGTGTTCTCAAGTTTATCAAATGAGGCTATTATTTTTGGTTTCTTCTGAGTTTTGTTTACTTACTCTTTTCCTGAATAATTCACCCAGATCCTGTTCCAGCCTGCCTTATTTAGAACTCCTATATGTTAACTAACTAATCAAGGTATTTATTTGAATGTTTACTGTGTTCCAGGACCACGAATACAAAGGCAAAAGTAAGACAGTCCCTGTTCTCATGGAGCTTATGTTCTATCAGGAGAGACAATATGTACGTAATTAATTATATGCAAAATCCATACAAGGTCATTTGTGGGGGAGGCACCAGCAGCTTATGGTATCTGAGAAGGCCTCATGTAGGAGGTTGTTTCTGAGCTGAGCTTTGAAGAAAGCTCAGGGCTGGGGGCAAGGAGGGAGTGCATTCTAGCATGGGGACAGCCTGTGCAGAGGCCTAGAGATGGCGCCTGGAATGTTGTATATGAAGAACAGCAAGGCCAGTTTGACTGGACCATAGGATGTATGAAGAGAAGGGTATTTTAAGCCCAGAAAGGGAGGATGGAACCAGATTGTGAGTTTGAATGCCAAAAAGAGGTGCTTCTCTGTGATCTGAGGGCTGATCCAAGGGTAGGCCTAGAGGGCCCCTGGAGTTGATTCACTCACTCTGGCCAGATCTAAAGACAGTTTATTGTTTTGTCTTTTTCCTAACTGAAAACTGAATCCAAACACATGAATATTTATTAAGGGCTTACTATGTACAAAACCCAGTGCTCAGTGCTGCAGACTGAAAGATGAAAGACAGCATAGCCTTTATTCACAAAAAGCTTGCAATCTAATGGGGAGAACACAGATCCTTTGGAGTGAATATCCTTACCAGTATGGATTCACCCTCCACTGGCACCTACCTGCCCTGTGTGATTCTTGTTTGTTGCTCCATAAATCCTCTGTAGGAGATCCAACCAACGCGCTGGAAGTCTTCCTTTTGTTGTTTTTTGTTTGCTTGTTTTGTTTTTGTTTAATATTTAGTGGATACTGGTGCAAACACTTAATTCCTCTTTCTGGGCTTGTTTTCTACTTTCTATTTAAAGTGAGGGATTTAGACCTGATGATTTTGAAGGTCACTTTCTGTTCTACAACAAGGCTGTCAATTTCATGGGTATCAGAACCATATTTGATCTAAAATGTATGTCCTGAGAAACCATCACAAAACCCTGAATACATTAGGGGCTCTTAATGAATGCTGAATTGAATTGGGAGGGAGAGGTTGGGGCATAAGGGAGACTTACTGAGTCAGGTTCCCCAAATAGGGTCGTAGGCTGTAAATGGAAGAATATTTCTTGGTTTCTATAAATGAGCTCTCTTATGCATGGTACTTCATGTTACTATATTTTCTTTCTCTTTGTTTCTGTGTAAAGCTTTTCCCTCTACTCCTTTTATTAAGGCAGGGATTAATAACCATTTTCATATCATTTGTTCAGTCATTTTTCAGTCTTCTCTAAGTCTTCATGACCCTATTTGGGATTTTCTTGGCAAAAATACTGGAGTAGTTTTCAGTTTCCTTCTCCAGCTCATTTTATAGAGGAGGAAACTGAGACACACAGGATTAAGTGACTTACCCAGGATCACACAGCTTCTAAGTGTCTGAGGACAAAGTTGGACTCAGGAAAATGAGCCTTCCTGACTCCAGGCCTGGCACTGTATCCACTACCCCACCTAGCTGCTCATTTTTTTTTATCATCCCTTTGGCAATCTCTTCTCAGAACGCTGCTCTTGAATGTGTAAACTAAAGGACATAAAATTATAAAAGAAACTATATTATATACAGTTATCAAAATAAAACAAGTTCACACACCCCAGATGAAGAACCCTTAATTCAAGGGAAGAATAGTTGCCTGTCCTAGCTAGTGTGAAAACATTCTCTTCAGCCTACTTACTATTCCTCAGGTCATAGTATTTTGAACTGGACAGTACTAGTTCTTTAGGGCTAGAAGGAACCTCCAAATTTTGCTCTTTTCAGTTGAGAAAATCAGAAGATGAAGCAAATTGCCAAAAGTTACACAGCCTCCTGAGAAAAGGTTGGAGAACCATCATATCTTGAACTCACATCATCTGGCCATAAGACCCTGAGACAGAGACCATGAGACAGAGACGGTGTCTCTATGGCTTAACCCTTTCTGCTTCAGAACTCTCACCTTGAGGCCAGCCGTTGTTCTAATGGTGAATGCTTCACGTGACTGTATAGATCTATAGCTCCCTCCTCCCCCTAATGCTTCATTTTACTTGCGGGTCCATCTCTCTTTCCAGTTCTAGAATCATAAATCAATATTTCCACTGTGACTGGAAAGGTTATGCCAGTCAACTCCTTTATGGCCCTTATTTACCATCCCTGTCAGTCAGCAAGCATTTATTAAGGCCCTGGGATATATCAGGTGCTGTCCTAAGTACTTCATTCAAAGACAGGCAAAAGACAGTACATGTTCTCAAGGAGCTCACATTCTAATTGGGGAAATAACATGCAAGCAGCCATATACAAATGATATATACAGGATAAATTGAGCATAATCAACAAAGGGAAGGTAATAGCATCAAAGGGGCTTGGGGAAAAAAAAACTTGCAGAAGGGATTTTAGTTAGGAGTCAAAGGAAATCAGGGAAACCAGGAGATGAGGAGGGAGAGAATTCTGAATGTAGGAGACAGCTAGTGAAAACACCTGGAGCTGGGAGATGGCGTGTTTTGTGCGAAGACTGGCAAGGAAGCTAATGCCATTGGATCACAGAGTATATGGAGGTGAAAATGTGGTCGGGGGTAGGTTATGAAGGGCTTTAAAAACAAACCAAGGGTTTTTATTTTATCCTGGACACAATAGGGAGCCACTGGAGTTTATTGAATAAGGGATTGAGTGGTCAAATAAATTTGGCAGCTTAGTTGGGGGTGGACTGGAGTAGGGAGAGGCTGTCAGGGGGACTAACCAGCAGGAGATTGCAGTAGTATGGGCCTGAGGTAATGAGGGACCTCATGAAGAGAGCAGGGAATGAATATGAAAGATGTTACAGAGATAAAATTGACAGGACCAGGCAACAAACTGGACTGGGGGTGGGGAAGGTGGTGGGAGAATGAAGAGTAGAGGATTGTAAGATGAAGTGACTGGGAGGATGATGGTCCCCTCAACAGTAATAGGAAAATTAGGAAGAGGGGAGGGTTTGGGGGGAGAGATGAGTTCAGTTTTAGACATGTTGAGTTAAAGGTAACTGAGACATCTGTTTTGAGATATCTAATAGGCAATTGGGGATGTGAGACTGGAGGCTAGCAGAGGTTAGGATTGGATAAGTAGAATCATCAGCATAAAGATGATCATTGAAATCTCAGGATATGAAGAGATCAGGTGAAATAGTGTAGACTGGGAGAAGAGAAGAGGACCCAGGACAGAGACCTGGGGGACACCCTCTGTTATTGGGTATGACCTGGAAGAAGATCCAGCAAGGGAAACTAAGAAGGATTGGTCAGATATGTAGAAGGAGAACCAGTTTAGAGTAGCACCATCACAATCCAGAGATAAAAGAACATCAAAGAGAAGAGTTGTTGGAGTGTCAGAAGATGCAGAGAGGTCAATAAGGACAAATATTGAGAAAAGATCCTTAGATTTAGCCATTAAGAGAACATCAGTAACTTTGGAGAGAACTGTTTTGTTGAATGATGAAGTCAGAAGACAGGTTGTAAAGTGAGAAAAAGTGAAAAAATAGTGGAAGCATGGACTATAGATGGAGTTTTCAAGCAGGTTAGCCATGAAAAGGAAGAGAGATCTAACATGAAATCAGGGATGGATGGATCAAGTGTGGGGTTTTTTGAGGATAGGGGAAACATGAGTATATTTGTGCACAATAGGGAAGCATCCAATAGGCAAGGAAAAATAAAAAATAAGTGAGAGAGTAGGAATGATAGGTCAGTCCACTAGAGAAGTTGGGTTGTAATGGAATCACTTGTGCATGTAGAGAAGAGTTTGCCTTAGCAGGAAGGGCCACATCTTCATGTGAGATGAGTGAAGGAGGGGATATTCGGCTCTTTGAATCCAAACTTCAAAACGTTTTATGAAGTTTGGGTTCAGTCAAAGGGCTGCACTTGAGAGTCGAGAGGGCCACATGTGGCCTTAAGTCCTCAGGTTCCCCAGCCCTGAATTAAGGGGGTGTAAAAGAATTGCCTTGTCATGGTGAGGGCCCAGTTGAAATTATGTAACATAAATTTGTTATGGATCCAATTGACACAGGTTTGTAATTTTCTGCAGTTCCATTCAGCAGCACATGAGTAGAAGTGAAGACAGCATATGGTACTTTTGAGGTGATTGGGTGCTTGTGCTTGGATCCCATTTCCAAGATTACATTTCTCCCAAGCTTCAAAACACTATCCCTGACAGTTTTCTCCCCAGCCCAAGGATGCTATGCCTAGCAATTACTCATGAGTGCCCCAGTAAGACAAACTAACTTTTCCCACAATTATTCATGAGTGGCCCCAGTAAGGCAAAATATCTTTCCTTATCACAAGAACAAGCTGACTTCTGAAGGAAATTCTCTTGTAAAAACAGGACTCTCTTGTAACCACAGAATTATTACATATTGATTCTCAAAGTTATCATATTCAATCCAGAGATCAAGCTATAGTCATCAACTCTCAAAGTTATTTGGCTACAGACATAATAGGCAAAAATACACCCTTAGAAACCCTTTTCCCTGGTTTTCAGTAGTGAATGTTGTCTGTGGCCAAGGTTGTAAGTCATCCCCTAATTAGCATATCTGCCAGATAATCTACTACTTTTTCTATATAAGTTTTAGCATCATTCCAGTTAAGTGGCAAGTTCCTTAAGGAGCTCTGCCTACCATATTGGTGTTACAATAAACCTTTGCCACCTTGACTTAAAGAATGCTTGAGTCCGTGAATTCATTCTAGATGACCCTCTCTGTGTTTCAATCCTTGAGGGGTTTCTGAACCCCTTAAACTACATCATTTTGAGTAAACCAAAGTTGAAACATGGAAGGACAATGTTGATGATTGATAAGAGGGCAAGGGCCTCTTAGAGGACAGTATAGAGTCGAACTGATTCACCAAGGGGTTCATATGGGAAAGGGAAGGGAGTGTAACCATTGCTGGTTTAACAGCCTGGGAAAAATCGAAAGATCGAGTGGTTTGGGGATTAGAGGTCTCAGTGAAGATGGAAAAAGGGAGAGGTAGGATGAATGACAGCAGATTGTGATCAGATAAGAGAATTTCTGAGCTTGTGAACACAGAAGTGGTGTGTTTGTGCGTAATGACAAGATCAAGGATATAGCTCTCTCTCTCTCGCTTTGTGTATTTGTGGAGGGGTGGAGGAATAGGTCATGGAAAATGAGTAAGTTGAAGATCTAGAAGGTTAAGGTGTTTGAGGGAGTGTCAATATGTGTGTTAATGTCTCCTAGTATGAGGGTCAGAGCTGGGGAAGAGAGAAAGACTATGAACCAGGCACTGGATTCATTGAGGAAAGATGGGGAATGCCCTGGGGATTGTTAGACAGCAAACCTTTCCTAATCAAAATACACCCTCCCCTCTCCACCTTTGGCTTTTACTCTATATGTTTGGTCTCCCCCTGTTAAAATGCAAGAGAATGAACTGCCTCCACTTTTTAATTTGTATCCCAGGCACTTAGTCTGGTGCTTGGCACATAGTGCTTATTAAAAGCTTTTTCATCCATTCATTCATCCATTCATTCATTCATGTTCTCTTCCTAAGAACCTAGGCTTCTAGCTATTATGAGTACTCTCCCTCTGAGTTGGGCAGTTCACCTACTTAACAGCTTGATTGATTCCACCCTTCCTATTCTCTTGTCCACTTTAAAAGGATCCTTAAATATATCCTCTTTGTCCACTTCTTCTTTTCCTCTTTTTTTTTCTGCTTCTTTCAGAAAAAATCTTTCCTTTTCCCTCTCTTTGGACACTAGTAAGGCTTTTTTTTAGTTCACAAATGGAATAGATCATGTGAGAGTGACTGCAGATACTGTTTATCTTTCTGGGACCTTAGTAGCTTCTACCCTGCTAACTGGACCCCGGCTTTTTTTCTCCTATGATAGGTGTCTCTGTGCACAATTTCTCTACCCCTTCCTGAGGATTAGGTTTCATAGGACTTAGAGCTGAAAGAGAACTTAGATATCCAGACTGAGCCTCTAATTTTAAAAATGTAGACTGAGTCCCAGAGAAACAGATGAACTTGCCTGAGCTAAGTACCAGAGTGAGGATTCAGACACAGGTCTTTTCCCTCCAAGTTCAGTGCTTTTTCCACTCTAAGTACCACCCTGTTCTTCTTTTTACTTGTCTTTCCTCCTATGAACCATATCCTGGTTTCAGATCTACCTTCAAGACTCACGTTTTCCCTTTCAGATAGTAATAATGAGTCCCCATGCATGTTTTTCCCCTTCAAATAATAATGACTATAATTCCTATTTATATGGCCCTTTAAAGTTTACCAACACTTTGATCATAACAAATGTATGAGGAAGGAATATGAAGTTAATAGATCATAAAATTCCATGAACATACTGTACTTTGATTGTAGCAAAGTCACTTATGATATTCTTACAAATAAGATCATAAATCCTATACTTGATTGCATGCCACCATGGGGGGGGAGATGGAGGGAAAAAAATTTGAAAATCAAGGGATTGTGGAATTGAATCTTGTAAACTAAAAGTAAATAAACAAATCAATTTAATAAAAAAAACCTGTACGTGAAAAAAAATGAACAAGATCATAAAATATGGATTGGATGACAGTGTTGGTAGGTAAAGATGCAGATGACTGAACAAAAATACCCAGATAGTTGGTTAATCTAATGATTTGACACTGGGAAGATTCTCTAGTTGAGTGTTATAAGGCCCTGTCCTTAGCTTTTTTTCTGTTTTAAACACTCCTAAATACCTTGGATAAAGAAATGAGAGACCTATTTATTAAATCTGCCAGTTGGTATAGCAGATGACAAAATAAAGATTAAAAAAAAAACCTCAGGTTGGAACCTTGTAAAATTTTACAAAAGCAATATTAAGTTCTGCATTTAGGCTAAAAAAAATAATTGCGTAAGCATAACATTGGGGAGAGCCCATATAGTAAAAGTACATTTGGAAAAGACCTAATGTTTTAATTGACTTGAAAGAGAAGTAGAGTGTTTGCAGGGGTGGAAGCAATAGCCCCACTGTACTTTGCACTGGTCTGACCATATCTAGAGTATGTGTTCATTTCTGGTTTTTGAACTTTAAGTAGGGCACTAAAATGTTTTGAAAAGAACATGACTAGCAACCATACTTCTTCATCAGTGTGATGAAAACCACTGGTGTCTGGTTTCTAATTCCATCTTTGCCACTGGTTATTTTGTGTGCTCTTGGGTAAAGTCACAACCTCTGGGCCTCAGTTTCCTCCTCTCTAAAATGAAGGGAATGATACCCTACTTATCTCATAGAGTTGTTTTGGGAAAATTACTTTGTAATCTTTAAATCATTACATAGATGTGAGTTATTATGCCCTCTAAAACCTGTCTCATTAAGTCTATGATTCTTTAACAAGCTAATTGTGTCCAGAAGAAAGCTGTCCAAAAATAAGACCAGTTGCTGCATAAAGTAGAGCACTTTCTCTCCTTGAAGGTGTTTAGGTAGAGGCTGGATAGCTACCAGTCAGGAATTCTGTAGGGGGGGGTTTTCTACATTGGGTGGGAGATTGGACTAGATAAGTTCCATTCTACCTGCTGATTGTGAGAGCACTGTGGTTTCATGGAAGGATAAATGTACTGGAAATCAGGAGACCATCATGGACACAAGCTATTTCACTTATCTAAGCCCCACTTTCTTCATCTGTACAGGGAGGGGATTGATGTAGATGAACCCTAAGGAAACTGTGTGTGTGCTGAGGGTCCTTCCAGCTTTGACATCTTCTATTCTGAGAGTCTCTTCAGTAAGTACATCTGAGGATTCTGCAGATTAAGTTGATAAGGAGCACCAGGCAAGTGCTCTGACTGGTTAGTGTGTAAAACTCACGAGGTTGTTACTAATAGAGGTTTCAAGAACCATTTTATAATTTAATTAAAAGATACCTTGAAAGGTTTAAGTGGGTGGTGGTGTAATGTATGATGAGAGATTCTGAAAGGAGATCTGAGCATGGACTCACTATGTCTTCAGCACTTCTAAACATAAAAGTTTGGCCTCTCCCAGCCCAAAAGTCTTCATAGAAATCCAGAGAATAATGGTCCTCTTGGGTTATTTTTTTTAAAAATTACTTTAGGTCTTCACCATCTGTTCTCTAATTACAGTGACAAAAACCATGCAATTAACTGTTGGATTATTAAAGAAGTGTGGCAACACTGGAGGTTTTTGCACTCCCTCTGAGTTACAGGGACTTTCAGACGCTCTCTGAGGTTGGCAAGAAGAGGAAGCCAACACGCATGCACATCCTCTCTCTCCCCTCCTCAAACAAATTATTTTCTTGGCAAACAGGAAATCACTATAAACAGTTCACCGGTCTGGGTTTAAAAGAAAAATACCACCTGAAGCCCAAGGGTCGTTCTAGAGGCCACCATCTTGATGGCTTAATAGGAATTACACCGACCTGAAATAAAGGCAAATAGTCTTCAAAGATGGACCTTAGGTGGAAATTACAGATCAGGGAAGTGATTTGGCTTAGAATTACACCAATATTAAGTAGTACAGGTAGAATTTGAATCCAAGTTCCGATAGTTCCTATATAACTGATCATCCTTTCTACCACCCCATGGAGGGCTGGGACCACAGTAGCCTGGGATTTCTGAAAATGCAGAAAATAGGGTAGCTTTCAGAAAACAGGCTTATTGCTCCTGGGTTTTGGCATACATCAAGGAAATGTTTTTGATGTATTTTTTATTCGCTAATTTTCTTCTACTACTATCAGTCAATCCTAAAATCTACCTTAGGGGAAAGTCAAGTGCCCAGGCAACAGAGGACCAAATAAAGAGAAAGATGGTTAAATAGTTAAATATTCTGCTTCGCCATGAGGGAGGGGTGGTGGTGGGGAGTTATTGAGAGGCAGATTGCAGGAAACCTTCCTGACAATTAGCTATCCAAAAGTGGGATGGGCTGCCTCTAACGTCTGAGCGTTTTCTCACTGGACATCTTCAAGTGGAGGCTGGACGACCACCTTTTGGATACTGTGATGGTGGGTATTCCTGCTCATGTATGGGATGCTCTCTGAAATCGTTCCCAAAGCTGAAACTTTGTGACAGAGTGGCTGGAATTTCTTTTTTAGGGCGAAGAGCCAGAAAACTAGCTTGTTTTGAGACCCTGAATATAATAAGATGGAAGCTGATAGTACTTTCTCTTTAGACTTTCCCTTCTTTTCAAAATGATATAAGAGATTTCTCGGCAAGCCACCTCACTCACTTTCTGTTCTAGGCTTAGAGGCTCGTAGGCTCTGGTCAAGGGTGCTCTATATAGAACATTCTTGGAGGTGCGGTGGAGGGGCGTTTTTAGGGAGGTTTCCACCTTGGGAGGTTTTAGGGGAAGTCCTCATTCAATTCTTGTTGTACAAGGTCCTTTTCTTGTGCCTCTGTACTTCATACTGCCCCTCAAAGAAAATCTTCCCACATGTGCTAGAAGGGTGGGGGGAGCGTTGGTGCTAGTGGAAAGAGCCTTGGGTTCTTCCGGGGAATTGAGTTCTAATACTGACTGCCACTAAATTTCGAGGTGTTCAGTCAGTAATTTCCCCCTCTGGGTTTCAGTTTCCTCATCTAGCAAATGGGCACATGTCCTGAAACGTCTCTCGTTTCCCTTTCCTCCTGCTGTCCCTCATTCCAAACCCCTAAAACTCCTAGTGGGTTTCTCTCTTTCCTACCAGGCCGCTATTTTGTGCAAATAGAAACGTTTTTCTTCTGTATTTCCTCAGCTGTTAAAAACCTTCCCGGCCTTTAAAAATTCGTTCCCCTTCTGTGACAGTTCTCTCCCGTCCTAGCACTTATTTTTCTGCGACCCCTCTAGCGCCACATCCTTTCCCATCCTAGGCCCCTCTCCCACTGCTAGCGCTTCTCCATCCTAGCCCCCTTCTCGTCCCAGCCCACTCCTCCAGGCCGGGTCCCAACCCTTCCCCTGAGACACTGCGGCCCCGCTCCCCCAGCCTCCTCCCCAGGACCCGCCTTGGAGGAGGAGCCGAGGAGGCGGGAGCAGAAGCTCAGTCTCCCGAGCCGGCTTCGGAGGGCGGCAGCAGTAGCAGCCACCGCCACCGCCGCGGTGGGAAGACGGACCCACAGGCACGGAGGGCCAAGGGGCCGCGCCGGGGGCCGGACGGAGCCTGGACCGGCTGCAGCAACTGCCGCCCAGATCTGGGCTCCTGAACACGGGTGAGTTATTGGAGGGGCCCTTTTCTCCCTCTCTCTGGCCTGGCTCAAGCTTTCTGGGCACCCGCGGATGGTTTTGCGGGGCCGGCCCGGTACCAAGGGTTCGGGGGGGCTGAGAGACTGGGGGCTGGAATAGCGAATGACAGCGTTTGAAGGCTGGAGGTTGGGGACACCAGAGGCCGGGACCGAAATAGGAGGCGATCAGGGGCTCGGCTACGGGGAGTACCTGGTGTCCGGGGCTTGGCGCTCCTAGGGTAACTGGAGGTTGGAAGCCAGGGCTACTGGGTTTCTTGGATCAAGTCCCCGGGCTCCAGGTTTTTGGGTATGGAGAGCCCCAGGTACTAGGGCCGAGGAGCTGGGGTTACAATGTGTCCTGGGGTCTGGGAATTCAAGGGTCCACCTTCCACACCTCCTTCTTTGCAATCCGGAGAGCCGAGTCAAGTGTGTGCCGCGAGCCTGCCGAGAACCAAACCCCTGATCGTGGTGGATCTGGGGGGCCCACGGTAGAGGGGAGAGGAGGAGAATGCAGCTAATGCCGGGCCGCGGGTCCTGTCCCCAGTTGTCTTCCACAGAGACCTCTTGGGTCTGTGGGCATCTCCACACGTCTCTATCAAGGGAGCTGCTGTCCCTGGGGCCAGTTTTTCTCCCACTGGCAGCGAATTAGGGATCCGGAGGAGCTATGCTGAGTACGCCCTCTCCGGGCCGGGGAAGGCAGCTCCTCTGCCTGAGCATCTCCGCACCTGCCCACTCGCCCACCCGATGTGTTGGCTAGTGAAATAACTCAGTCTAGTTGCACTCACACGAGCTGATGACCAGACCAGTCTACAGACTTTTTCTAGGTGAGTCCAGGCGCTCCCAGAAGTTTAATCTTCAGTAGATTGGGGGGAGAAGGGGCTTTAAAAACCATAGCTTTTCAAACCCACTGTGGACCTGAAATGTTGCTCGGTAACTAAGCTTCACAGAAATCTCACCGAATAAGGTAGTGGTAAGGGTGGGAGAAGAGATCATGAACCCTTTCCACAGTCCAGCGCAGCAGGTCTGCGTCTGCAGGTGCCTCAACTTCCCCTTTGACAAACTTCAGATAGACCATCTAGGAGTTAAGAACATGAATGGACACTCACAGTCAGGACTCCAAAGTAAGCTTTCATGAAACCTTGGACCTGAAGAAATATTTGCATCTCCTTTCCCCCCCGAAGTCAGGTTAAAGAAATTTTCAAAATCCAAGGTCACCCACAGAGCCAAGGTCAGTCTTATTTTCCATATCAGAACCTGGAACTTTGGCCACCCTAATGTATGCATCCTTCTACTGTGCTCTGCTCTGTTGGCTTTGAGTTCCAATTGCTAAGTTACTTTTCTAGTGAAAGGGCCTTTCTAGGTGGCCAGAGGATGATAGAGAGGTCTCTTTATAGTCCACTTGGACTGTCATTACCCTGGCTTGGAGTGGGCATAACTGCTTTCCTTCTTAGATTTGTCAGAATGCATTTTAATGTATGTTAACAGATAGCAGCTAATCGTATTCTTAAAATCTGCCCCTCCCCCAAAGCCTGCACAGTACCCATCTCTGAATGCCCCAAATGTTTGTGACCTCCGGCAAAGAGAGATGAATGTTTTATTTAAAAAAAAAAAAGGTTTAAAAAACATAAAGAGGAGGCTTAATGGGAGCAGTACCATGTGATTACATCTGAAATAATGACACCCCTGTTCTCTCCTCTGCCTAACTGTGCATCTGTCCAGCTGCACTGGAGCTGGGTTGCACCAGGTGCCCTTGTGAATCTGGCTCTGTGGCCATGCCTAAAATTGGGGAATCCTTTTCTGCCCAAGTCCTTCCTTGCGGGGGAGGGCTTTGATTAAATATCCTTAGCCTACACTGCTGCCTGTCCTGGAGTACTAAAGTGAAAGCTAGATACTGCTGGAGGATCTCTTTTTAGTTTATTGTTTCCCTCAGTAGGATCACAATGGGAGGGGGGAGGTGTTTGGAAAAACTGGGGACATCTTCATATAATATTCCCCCAATTCCATAAAATATAATTTCTGTTCTGGAGACAACCCAGCTTGGCAGCTGCCTGTATGGATATAGTAGGATATAGTTAGTTGTCTCAGGATAGTATAACAGTAAATCCTTCCTGCCCTCCTCCTCTGGCTGCTATCTCCTACAGTCAATCCCCATTGCAGCCCAAACTCCCAATTTCCTTGTCTGTAAAATTAAGGGATTAAATTAGATGTGACATCTGAGGTCTCTTCCAGCTCAAAGTCTCTGCTACTTGATCCAAAATCCAAGACTTTTCACTATACCTGCCAGTTTAGCAGCCCCTAACCTCGATCTGATCTTGCTATCTGGTAATTTGGGCTTGTTCCTTCCCTTTCAAACCTTGCCACCATATTCTGCATCCATTTTTTCCAAACTACCTTAATCAAACTGTTTCTGACCCTGCCCTCCTTTATTCCCCAAGAACTTCACTGGAAATCCTTTTATTCCTCCCTTCATCCAAAATTGAGTCCCTATTAATTTTTTTAAATTTCAATTAGCAAAGCATTAATTTGCCCTTTGATCCCCATTGAAAAAGAAGAAAAAGAAAACCTTTATAATAAATGTAGTCAAGCAAAAAACAATCCCACATGGGCCATGGCCAAAAATGTATATCTCATTCTGTATTTTGAGACCCCCACCCTTTTGTCAGTCTGAGTAGCAACTTTCATTAATCATGGTTGGTCATTGCTTTGATCAGAATTCTTAAGCCTTTCAAAATCTCTCTCCTTCTCACCCCCCCATTCAATGTTGCTGTATGCATTATTTTCCTGGTTCTGTTTACTTCACTTTGCATCAAATGTTCACACAAATCTTCCTAGGTTTCTTTGAAAGCATCCCTTTCATCATTTCTTATGGCTCAATAGTATTCCATCCCATTCTTATATCACATTTCTTCAGGCATTCCCCAAAGGATAGGAATGGCATAGTTTATTTTTGTTTCCAGTTCTGTGCCCCCACAAGGAAAGAGCTGCTATAAATATTTTTGTATGCATGGGCCCTTTTCATTTTTCTTTGATCTCTAATAGTGGAATCCCTGGGTCAAAGGGTATATGCTGTTTAATAACTTTTTGGACATAGTTCATACTATGATTGAGGTTCTGAACTGAATAGTATGGAGAATTCAGTTAGAGATGAGTAAGACAAACTACTTGGTGTAGTGAAAAATATGGGATTTCTAGTCGTAGGGCCATAGACTTAGACCTAGAATGGGCATTTAGTACAAACCAGCCCTCATACAAATGAGGAAACTGAGGCAAGAAGAAAAAGTGACCTGCCCAAGGCCATACCCCCTAGTAAGTGGCAGAACCAGGACTGAATGTAGGTGATCTCCTCTTGACTCCAAGTCCAGTGGTCTTTTTACTATACCATAATGCCTCTTAACAGAGTTCAAATCCAAGTTCATTACTTAATGGTTGTCATTTTCCACCCTTTGGCCTTGGTTTCCTCACTTGTAAAGTGAATGGGTTAGACTAAATGACCTCTCACAGTTCCCTCCTTTCAAAGGGATTTCAAACTTTCCTCAATCCATGTCTTCCAGATAGAGATAGAACCATAGACTCTTAAAGTTGGAAGGAAACTTCCAACCCATGAACAATAAGTCCCTCTATATCATACCTGACAAAAGGTCATCCAACTCCTTTTTGATGACTTCCAGGAAGGAACTCACTATTTTATGAGGCTTTGTTTTTAGACATTTCTAATTATTGGGTAGTTTTTCTCCACTCGAACATTAAATTTGCTTCATTATTAACTCCTTCCTCCCCCAATCATTGATTTTAGCTCTATACACTAGGGCCATAATAGGAGTCTAATCCTCCACATAGGTAGGCTTCAAATTCTTCTTGACCATGTATATCATGGCACCCCTAAGTATCTTCACCAGACTAACATTCCCAATTCATTCTAACTTCTTATGGCATGAACTCAAGGCCTTTCACCAAGTCTGTCGCTGTCCCCTGGACCAGCCAGTTTGTTAATGACCTCCCTAACTGAGGACATTACTCCAAATGGAGTCTGCCACTGGCAGAGTGCCACAGGGCTCTCACTTTTCTAATCCTGGGTACTCTGAATTTCTTAATGCAGCATAAGAATACATTTACTTTCTTGGCCACCATGTCACCCTGTTGGCTCATACTGAGTTTGCGGTTTTGGCTATTTAACCATGCTTTCCTTACATTAGTTGAGTCAGACTCAAATGCAAGTCACATATTGAGTTAGAAAGCCACAAATTAAAATTCTTTATGTTGTATTGCATTTTTATTTACTTTGTTAAACATTTCCCAATTACTAATTACATTTTAATCTGGGGGGAGGGTTGAGGTTGGGATGACACTTGAAAGTGGGGGGGAGGGAAGAGTTGAATTTGATACCTCTGCCTTACATTATAATTGTAAAATTGATTTTTTATACCTAAGTAAGACTTAACCTTTGTTAATGTTGCTTCATTTTATTTAATTCAACCTGATATTCTAGATGTTCATGATATTTTCAAATCCTGACTCTGTCATCTAGTATGTTATCTATCCCTCTTGGTTTGGGGTCATCTAAAAATCTTATGTATGGAATCTATTCCTCTATCCAAAACACTGACAAAAATGTTGTCATATTATTATAATCCCAGGTCTTCATCCCCATCTCATGCTGCCACTCTCTTCCATCTACCTGAAGTCCTTTTATGATAAAGTGAGAGGTCAATTTCATCTTTGTATCCCAAGTGTATTGTGGTAGTAAGGGGGTGAAGAACAGATCCCTGGAAGACTTCACTGGTGTCTTTAAGTCTTTAAGATGACAATTTATCCAATTCTGAATCCAGCTAATTATTATTATGTAGTCCACATCTTTCCCCATCTTCCATGAAAATAGCATAAGTAACTGTCAAGTACTTTACTAAAATCTGGGTAAATTCTATTGCCTTCAGTCTTCCCTCAGTAGAATCCTTGAGGACAATGATGATTTTTAAAATCTGGTCTTTGTACAACTGTATTGTTAATAAATGCTTGTTGGATTAGATCTACTAGTCTCCTGTCAAAAAAAAAGGAAATGAGGTTAGAACTAATGAAGCCAAGTTGGTTCTTTGTGATCAATCAATGCATCCTTCCTACATGTTCACTAACTTTTCAGTGTGTTTTATTAATTTGCTGGGGATCAAAATCAAGCTCATTGGCCTCTAGCTTCCAAAGTCCATTCTCTCTCTTTTTTGGAAAACCAGGACAGTTGCTGTTCTTCAGGTCTGTGCCACCTCTCTTGTCCATAGTCTTTCAAAAGATTACTGACCATGGCTCTGAAATAACATCTAACGGTTCTTCTGGACCAAGTGACTTGAATTCATGAAGGACAGTTAGGTCCTCTCTTCCTGTCTTGCCATTTTGTTCTGACTCTCCAATATGAAGAGCATTTTCCTTGGCAGAGAAGAGTGGCAAAGAGATGAGTACTTTTTCTTTGCCCCATTGTCAATTAATTATCATTCCATCTGCCCCAAGTAGCAGTTCTGTCCCTCTGTGTGTGTGTGTGTGTATATATGTGTATATACATATACACATATATATGTACACATACACATATATTCATTTTCTGGGTTTGTAAATATCAGTATTTAACTGAATGTTTTACATCTTCACTTCTTGACTACAAGGCCCTTGAGGGCAAGGACTGAGTTTAATTTACATTTTGATGCCTCAATGGGAATTTAAACTGAAGTCTAAGCATAATCCAGTATTAATATCTTTGGAACGGAATAGAACAAGAATTTATATGGCATCTACAATGTGGCAGACACTTTGCTATGTGCCTTTAAAAAAACTCACAAATGTTGAATTTGATCCTCAAAATAACTGAGAGATAGGTGTTATTGTGATCCTCATTTTACAGTTCAGGAAACTGAGGCACAGAGGTTAAGTGACTTGTCCAGAGTCACACAGCTAGTGTGTATATATACATACACACACATACACACATATATACACATATATACACATATATGCGTTCATATTTGAACTCGGGTCTTCCTGACTCTAGGCCCAGATCTCTGCCCACTGTGTCACCAGTGGGTCTTTGGTGAGTTCTGGAGCTAGAGAAGATTTTTTAATATGTAGCAATGGTAATAGACTCCCTGGTGCCACTGTACCAGGGTAGAAGGCCAGCCATAGAGTTAGGAAGATCTGAATTCAAGACCTGAATTTTTTTTCCAGTTCAAGAAATATTTATTTATGGAGGTGATTTAGCTTTAAAAAAAAATATAACAAACACTAGCTGATTTGTACCAAGAGGATCACAGTAAGGATCTTATTCCAAATTTACTCTTCCATTCAGTTATTTCAGGACGATGTTAATCTCAGCTATTCACATAACTCTCCTAGTTTAGGGAGATTTAGGCTAATCCATTTTAGGTTCAGAAATCTGGCTATCTCTGAGAGGCTATGTGGCCATGAGCAAATTATTCAACCTCTCAGTGCCCCTAGAAATTGTCTCTAAGACAATAAACTGAGAATGGGTTTCAATGAAGAGAGGTAGAGGGAACTTCCATACATTAAAGAGTTGAACCACCCCTGTCCCTCTTACCCTCCCCCACAAAAAAGGTTTGTTTTCAATCTGTAATTTGAGCAGAGAGCCAGAGGCTCTTTGTCTATTCTTTATTATTATTATGAACTTAAATCTCCATAGCCTTGAATCCTACCATAAACAAAGAACAGAAAAAGAAGATGGTGTATGAAACCAGACATTCTGTTTTTTTAAAGTATCTGTTACATTTAGCCTGATAGTACCAATACTTCCATATGTGTCTGTCTACTTCTGAGCTTCTTTCTGCTCTTTCCTTTACATATACATACATATATACATATATATAAAGCATCTCATTGATGTTAAAAAAAAGACCTTTCTTTTCTTCTCTTCCTTTTTTTTCGGTGGTGGGGTTACCATCACCCTTCTTTCCCCCCCAATAAAAATCTTCCCTTCCAATAACTAAGAACAGTCAAGCAAAGTATATCAACTTATTGGCTATGTCTGAAAATATCTGTCTTCTCATTGCATTAATTAGAGTTCTTAGAATCATTCCAAGTTGTTTTCCTTTACATCTGTGTAGCCTTTGTCTAAATGGTTCTATTGGTTCCATTCACGTATCTGCATCAGTTTATATCAGCTCCTCCAAGTTCCCCTGAATTTATTCCTTTAGTCATTTCATATATAACAATATTCCATGACGTACATATGTTAGCTTGTTCAGCCATTCCCCAATAAAAGGCACTCACCTCATTTTCAGTTTTTGCTACTGAAAAAAAAAAAGTCCTATAATTGCTTTCTTTGTACATATGAGTCCTTTTCCTCTGGACTTTACCTTTGGGCCAACTGTGGGTTCTCAGCTCATTGTTAGAAGAAAGCAGTTCTCTTCTAAAGGGATCAGATCTGTAGCCACCAGGGGAGACTCTTTGGTTGTTTTGGAACTTTGAGCCTGATTACCTCAGTCTCACCAACCCCCCCCCCCCAATAAAATATCTCTTGTGGGCTGAGTACATTGCTTCTGGACAGGCACCTGTTGCTCTTCATTTCCTAGCTGCTTCTCTGTTAGGTACTGCCCTCTTGGGGAATCAGAGCATGTATTTAGCAGTTTGTACTATGTTTGGGTACCTGTGTCTCTTTCTTATTCATTATTCCCTTAATCCCTTACACTCTGTCCTGCTGGCTTCCTGGGTTACTTGTTTACAAAAGGCAGGCCGTTTTTGCCTTTGAAGCTCTCTTGTCATATTGATGAGCCTCCCCAGGGCCCTAACTCTTAGTGGATATTGTTCCTTGCCTCACTTATGCCGCAAGGGGTTTGAAGGCCATTTGGCTTGGGAGTCTGGACAGACCACCTGGGCCTTTAGACCTGCATGGGCGTATCAGCAGGGAATCAAGGAGGATTTGTTGTTTTGCAACTCAGCATTACTTGGTTGGTGTTTTTTTTCAGGGTGATTAAACATGCATTGACCCAAGGACCTGACTTCGTAGGCTCTTTGAACAGTTTGTCTCCTGCCTTCCTGATCTCTTTCCCTTGTTTTTGTTCAGTTGCAGAATTGAAGGTTTAACTCCTGTACCCCTATTTGTGGGGCTAGTCAGTTGCATCATAGGATCCTGGATTTAAAGTTGGAAGGGAACTTTGAGTTGAAGCAGTTCATTTTACAGATGAGGAAACCAAGGTTGAGAAAGGAGAAATGATTTGCTCTAGAGCACATAGGCAGCAGATTGATTGTTCAGTCATGTTTGACTCTTCATGACCCCATTTGGAGTTTTCTTGGCAAAGGGAATGGAGTGGTTTCACGTTTCCTTCTGTTCACTTGTACAGATGTGGCAAACAGGGTTCAATGATTTACACAGGGTCTCACAGGTAGTAAGTGTCTTTGACCAGATTTGAACTAAGGAAAAGATGAGTCTTCTTGACTCTAGGCCTGGTATTCTTATCCACTGCCCCCACAAGCAGGATTCAAATCCAGGCATTCTAAATCTGAATCAAGGGTTCTGCCCATTACACTGCACTGCCTCCCTCTTCTCTCTATGGATGAGTCCCAGAGCCTTCTCCTATCCACCTGCAGTCTTTTTAAAGCTGGAGTGAGAATCTAGTTTTTTTTCTCTTTGTATCCCAGCAGCATTATGTACAGTAGATGCTCAACAGATAATCATTGAATTGCTGAGGAACTGAATTCCTAATCCTGCATTCCTATTGTTCCTTTTGGAGGCTCTATATCTCTCTGCCCTGTGGATGGTTTCCCTCCTAACTGGCACAAGAATATAAAGGGACCAGAGTTTAGTGGGAAACACCACAGTGGACGAAAAGAGCCTGGATTTGGAATGAGAGGACTTTGGGCTCAAATATCAGCTATGTTACTTCCTGTGTGACCATGATTAAAGAAATTAGGACAAGCCACTTTTACCATTTGGGGGTATCAGTTTCTATATCTGTTAAACGAGGGGGCTGGCACCTTCCAGTTATAAATCTAGGATCTTAAAATCAGACAGTCCTGGGTTTGTCAGCTTTGATGCTAAGAAAAATTTCTTCCTCCAAGACTACTTTAAAAACGTCTTTAATAAGAATTATTTAATAAGAATTCTTAATTAATTTAATAAGAATTATCAATTAATATGAATTATTTTCTTTCCTTCCCGTCTTCCCCTCAAAAAAAGGAAAAATAACTCTTTTAACAATTATAATTAAGCAAAACAAGTTACTACATTGTCCTGTGTCTTTTCTGTGTCTGGAGTCCATTGTCTCTATCAGGCTTTGTCATCGAGTCATCCGGAATCGGGGCACTGGTCATTGCATTGTTTAGTACTTCTTAAGTCTTTCAGAGATTTTTGTCTTTACAGTGATGTCACTGTGTTGTTTGTTCTCCTAGTTCTGCTCACTTCATTCTGCATCAGTTCATGCACAACTCTTCCTGCTACTACTTGGAGTGCCAATGGCTTTGGGCCACATCTGAGGGGCAAAGCCTGTTCTTTGAGGTGAAAGAAGGATCTCTCAGCCTGAAGGGCAGTGGTTCTACATCACCATTTCTTATTCTTCCTTCCCCTTCCCCGACCCCCGGTCCCTCAGTATATTGGAGGCAGCTAGCATCATCTTGGCGGAGACAATAGTGGGAAGATAGGTTTCTTGGACAAGGTGAAGTCCAGGAGCCAGCGAGCTGTACACAGAAGAGTAGCTTAGCCTGGCATTCAAGACCATCCATGATCGGGTTCCATTTAACCTTTCCTGCTTTATCTCGCCCTGACCTCTTTCATACATGCCACTTTTGTGCATTAACCTTTCTCCACACCAGGAATGGTCTCCTCACATCTCTACTTTTTGCAATCCTTTCCTTCCTTCCAAGAGTTGTTTAGGCACAATTCATGAAGCCTTTCCTTCCACCCTCTAGGCAGAAATCTTCCTTCTTTCCTGAGATCTCTCTTGCTCTTGGACCTTGACCGTTCCTTGCATGCATCCTATTCAGATTGGACTATTTGTGTACTTTTTACCCCAATGAAACAGTAAATTCTTTGAAATCAGGGACTGTCATTTTACATCTTTAAAAAAAAATCACTACTGTATCATACGATGCTTTACACATAATAATTGCTAACATTTGTTTTTAAAATAAATTTTATTGATTTTTTTTGTTTTTTTACATCACCTACAGTTTCCCTCATATCCTTCCCCCCTAGCCTCCCAGAAAGTCATCCATTATAATAGATTTTTTTTTTATTAAGAAAAAGGAGGAACAATGGTTTAAGAAAATCAGCAGGGGTGGCTAGGTGGCATAGTGAATAGAGTACCAGTGTTGGAATCAGGAAGACCTGAGTTTAAATCCAGATTCAGACATTTAACACTTATCAGCTGTGTGATCTTGGGCAAGTCACTTAACTCCAATTTCCCTGCATTGTGCCCTCCAAAAGGAAAAAAAAATCAACAAAACCTATCAATACATTGAAAAAAAATCTCATAATATATAGTGTTCCAAGCCCATGGACCCTCTACCTCTACAAAGAAGTAGGAGAAAGTGTGTTCTCATATCTTTCCTTTATGCCCTTGCTTGTTATTTGTAAGTTTATAATATTGTTTTTTGATTGTTTTGTGGGGGTTGTTTCCCCTGTTTTCATTATTATGGTCATTATGTATGTTTTCTTGGCTTACTTTCTTCATTCCGCATCCATCCACCTTGACTTTTTTGTATTCATCATATTTTATATATTATTTTTCATAACAGTAACAATTCATTACATGTGCACCACAATTTGTTTAGCCATTCCACAATTGGGGTATCTACTTAGTTACAAAAAGTACCAATAGAGCTTTTCTTTATATAGTGCTTTAAGGTTTATAAAGCATATTAAGTGTTACTTCATTTGATCCTTTACAACCCTGTGAGGTAGGTGGTATGATTATCCCCATTTTGTAGATAGGGAAACAGACTGATGGAGGATAAGTGACTGGTCCAGAGTCACATAGCTGGTAAGTCTCATTATTTCTATTTTTAGAGGTAAGGAAATTGAGTCTCAGACCATTTAAGTAATTTGCCTGTGAACATGCAGCTAATGTGTGTCAGTCAGGTTTTGAACTCAGGTCTCTTGACTCACATGTTCACTGCTCCTTTTATTACAGCATTCTGCTTTCTTTTGTGGCAGTCTCTTTTCACTGCTTGGTACTCAGGCAAAGGATTAGCATTTCTTATTCTTTGATAACCAGATTTTATTGCTAATTATATGCTTAGAATAGCTAGACATTTCTTCCCAAGAGGTTTCACCTGCAGAAGCTGCTGCCTCTTGTGTTGTGGCTTTTT
>JAQQSW010000401.1:18904-44850 GCA_028646575.1 Pseudocheirus occidentalis | reverse complement strand
CCTTAAGCCATAACAAGCTCAAGATAATATCTCAGCATAGAAAAGCCAAGGAAAGGCCTTTCTTTCATCTTCACTTCCAAGCCCTCAGCAATCTCAGTTCCTGGGGAGACAAGGCTCAACAAAGCCATAGCCAGTGTCCTCATCAAGTCACACTCTGCCTGTAGAATAGTCCCAGAACCCCTGAAAGTATCATCAAGTCCCCCTTCCAGGATTTCTGTGAACATACAACAAGAAAGTCCTTCTTCAGGGCTTCTGCACCAACAGCCAAGTTCCAGGACCTCTACAACAGCAGCACTGTCCACCATCTGGCGAATCTGGAAAAACAACATCAAACTAGACAGACAAAATACCGGCATCACAGCCATGCCTTCTCAGTTCTTAGCAGCTCCAGGTGGCAGTTCTCAAAAGTCCTGGGCAGCTCCAATGGGCTCTCAACAGCAACTCAGGCTTCATGATGCTGGATACTGCTCTCCCCAAAAGTATTTCTTCTTATGGCCTTCTCTGGGCTTGAGCCTTCCTTTCCATACATGGCTCCTCCCAGGTCAGCCCCCTCTCTTCGTGTCAACAAGTCCATCCCACAAATGGGATTCACAAACTCTGGGTCTTAACAATTCAGGGACATCTCCAAATTACATTACGTTACCATTACAACCTCAAAGAGGACGTCACTAGAGGAAGGAGGAGAAACAGGAATGACCTCCCAGAGGAGATGGCTTTGGATCCAAGACTGGAATGAAGGCAGGATTCTAAGCATGAGGACTAGGGATTTGAGGGATGGGGGCATTCCAGGCATGAGGAACAACAGGGGCAAAGGCGTCAAGCTGGAGATGGAACATCCTGAGTAAGGACTAACAAGGAGGACTGCAGGATCAAAGTACTGGCTCACCAAATCTAAAGGGAAGGAGACTGTTAGGATATGGGAAGGGTGAGGAGGGGCCCAGCTGTGAAGAGCTCTGAAGGATAACTAAAGAACTTCATTATTGGTTCTGAAGGTTATGCAGAGCTATTGAAGCTGGCTAGTGCTTTACAAAAATCACTTTGGAGGCTTGTAGAATATGGGTTGAAGAGTTAGTCAATCCATCAGTAAATATTTACTAAGTGCCTACTATTTACCAGGCTCTGTACTAAGTGTTTGGGACAGAAAAAGGGGCAAAAGACAGTCCCTCAAGGAGCTCACCAGCAAAGACAGACCTCCAAATCCTTCATGAAGGATCAATAGGAAATAATTAAATAAATAAATAATAATCAATAGGAAATAATTGAAAGAGCGAAAGCATCAGAAGTAAGAAGAGTTGAGATAGACTTCTGGTAGAAGATGGGGGCTAAGAATGGTGAGAGAACCCAAGTAGGGGGCTAATACTATACTTCAGGGGACAGTCAGAAGTTATGATAAAAGGTCTGTGAGGAGAGAAAAGGAGGCAGAAACAAGAGAGTTAGTAGAGGGAGAAATGACTCTAATGGGATACATGGGGTAAGTCGAGTCAGGAGACAAAGTTAATACCCAGGCTTTAACCCTGAGTAACAGGAAGGATAGTAAGACTCTTAACAAAAACAGGGACATTTGGAGGAGAAGGGCAGCCTTATGGAAATGACTATGTAAAGAGTTCCCTGCCTCCCATGATGAAGTAGTCTGACTCCCTACCAAAGCTAATGCTCCTGCCTGCTTGAATGACCCTATTCCATCCCACCATCTCCTACAGACTGTCCCTTTACCACCCTCATTCTTTCATTTGTCAATCTCTCGCTCATCATTGGCTCATTTCTTAAAGCCTACAAACATGACTCAGTCCCCCATCTTGAAAAAACCCTCACTTCATCCCTCCATCCCTACAGTCATCCTATTTCTTTTCTACCCTTTGTAATTAAATTTCTCAGAAAGGCTGTCTACCATGGACGCCTTTCTCTTCTCAGTCTCTTCTTGACCCTTTACAATCCAGCTTGCAACATAATCATTTCATCAAAACTGCCTTTCCCAAAGTTACTGACAGTCTCTTAATTGCAAACCCAGTTCCCTTTTCTGCATCTTCATTCTCCTTGACCTCTCTACAGCCTTGGACACCGCCAGTCACTCTCTTCTCCTAGGCAGCTGCTTCCTTACATTTAGGCAATCCACAAAACAAGAAGTCATGATCTACTTTTGAGCTCTAAATGCTCATCCTGACAACTTATCATTCTCCTGGCCAACCAATAGAGCTACCTCCAGCAGATTCTGAAGGGACCTCACTCTCTCTCTTGAGGCAGTTTGTCCTGCTTTTGAATAGTCCTGGTTCGAAGGTACTTTTGTTTGTTCACATGCTTTTGTTCTTAGTGGGGGTGTTGGTGGGTGGGTAATTAGTTTTGTTTTCTTCTTTTTCCCCTTTATATCAAATCTAATTCTGCCTGGGCAAATTCCACTCACTGCCCTAGGCGTTCTTTCTTCTGGGGCTGAAGAGAACTTTATCTTTCTTCCCAATGACCCTGCTTCCAATCCTCAACTACAACCCCCTTTGTCTTCTTTTTAAGATGAATTGCTGACTAGCCAGGCTCTGCCATCTTAAACTAGTGAAGTTAATTCTTTAGACCCAAGTTTTAGACTTTACATTCATCTGTACACATGTCATCTAATTAAATTCCACCAAATATTCAGGACTGTTTAGATAGCATAGATCTTGGCTATGTGATTTTCACTGAGTGATGTTGCTGCTGATGGGATGTATGCTTCTTGAAAGAAGACATGATTTTCTTATTTCTATCTATATCTCATGTGCATATCACAATGAGTGACATGTGGGAAACACTGAATAATCCCTCTTTATTGATTGATTGATGGATGGATGTCACACATTGAAAGCTGCCATGTGAGAACCCCAAACATCATGGCTCCACTGATATTGATTGGGAAGAGAGTTTGTTTAAGGAGTCTCTACACCAATGTTTTCAATTTTTTATCTTCTTTTTGTCCTACTTTCAAGCTTAATTGTTTTCAGGCTGATCATCCCTAGTGAGGTCTCTCTTCAACATTTCTATCATTTTTGGCATGTTTTCACTCCATTGTTTCCTGTTGCTTTATAATATAAAGCTATTCATAATCATATAAGATTTCCCCAATGACTTTGATTCCTAAACGTGTTGTCTTCACTTCTGTGTCTCTCTACATGGCACAGGAATCCACTGTTGGTTCATTGTGGCCAATTCTAAGCTCTTTCAGTCTCTTCATTATGGTATTTAATTCAAACTGTTCAGTCTTCCTTAGGAACCATTCAGTGATCTAATGTCACTTCTATCCATTTCCCATTTAGCAGCAACTTTTTTTTAAGGCATCAAATTGGAGTGGCTTAAATGTACATACCATTCTTATTTTATATATGTAATACATGTATGAATACATACATTAAACATATAGACATATTTGTACATATGTGTGTGTACACACATACATATATCTTTTTTCCCCAAGAAAGTAATGAACACCATAGGTATGTGCTTTGGAAGTAATTCTCATATTGGTAAACAATGGTTTCTTGGCTGTTAAACTATAATTAGTTTGGATTTTTTCTGTGTGTTTCCGAGTTTTTAGTTTTATTTATAATTTAAGGAATAAAACAGGCATTTCCATAATGTAGTACAAGAAAAATGATGATTGTACATGAAACTGCAAGTCTCCTACACACAACTTACTATTCTTTTCAAATATACAACAAAATTATCATGCAAATATCATTTGTCTTCCCTCTCTCCCCTCCATAAATGACCACAATTAGACACAAATAGGTGTGTGTATATGTTGGTATGCATATATTTGTGTGTATATGTTTACACACATGCAAATTTATTCTATATCTACTTCTATTTATGAGTTCTTTCTCTGAATGCATATAGTTTCTTTCCTCATAGATATATAAAACTGTATAGTTGATTTGAGTATTTATAGCAGTAAAAAGAACTTATTTGCTCAAAGTCAAAGTTGTTATTGTATACCATGTTCTTTCTGTTCCATTCATTTCACTCTTCATTATTCTGCTCCATTTTTTTTTCAAAAATCATCAAGTTTCTCATTTCTTTGGCATTGTAGTATTCCATTTTGTTCATATTCCACAATTTGTTCAGTCATTCCCCAACTGATGTCTAGCCCTGCAATGTCCAGCACTTTGTCACCACTTAAGTGTGTGTGTGAATGTGTATGCATTTGTGCGCGATGTTATTTCATGTCTACCATGTTCAACCTTTGGTAGCTCTCTTCTCAAAGGAAACATTCCTTACATACACTGTCCTAAATGTCTAAGGGCAACGTTAACCTAACAGCTTAAAACTGCCCTCAGGTCTAACCCCCCCCCAGAACCCTCCATCTCTAAAATGGGGTACTTACATATTCTAGAGGCTTTGTTCTCTTGCAGTTTCTTATTCATACACAAAGTATTCAAGCAAATTTTTACTCACTTCCATTTTGTACTTTTTTGCAATGAAGGCACAAGATAGACAAGTGGACATTAATTTTGAAGCATATTCTGATATTCTTTATAGTTTGTCTATGGCTCTTCATCCTCTGTCCATACTCTGGTACTAATGCTGCAATTTGTCCTCAGGGCAGTCTTTTGGCAAATCCTCCTCATCATCACAGTAATAGGAAAATTCCATAAAATGATGACTCTTGTGAGTTTTGGCTCTAGGAGAAAAGAGTTTCCATGAACTGCAGAGTGGAGACTTCCTTTTGCCTTCTCCTGTCATTATTTGCAAGATTGCTAAGATTGCTCTGTCTTGCAGCAAGTTGTCTTCTTGCTGGCCACTAGCTAGGCATCTCCCATTTCAGGCAGTCATAGTTAGGGTGTGGATATGACCTCGACACAGAAAGTGTCTTAGTGGCCTTGCCTCCTTCTCTGTTCTTTGGCTACCATCTTGACCTGATTGAAAAGGGACTCTTCATACAGGACTGAGCACCAATTTCTATTTTCTTTGCCTGATGGTTTGTCATCACCAAAGAATTCATCACCAAATAGCCAAACTCTCTATATTTAGCTAGGCTGGTCTGTATAAAGTATACATAGTCTGCTTCTCATACTGTCTCCCAGGCACCATTCCAGGGTAGGTCATTACTTGTAAGTTATTGCTATCATTATTATTATGATTATTGTTGTTGTTGTTGTTGTTGTTGTTGTTGTTGTTGCTATTATTATTATTAAAAACAAAAATCGGGATCTCGGGACATGTTACCAAATCCTATCCCCTCATTTTCTGAAGAAGAAAACTAAGACTGGAATTAGTGACTGATCCGACCCAATGGGGAAATGACTAAGAACTATGAGAGCTAGAATCCAACCAAAATCCTCTCATTATAAACCTAGTGGCTTTAAAAACAAAACAAAATGACAACAAAACAAAAAAAAATAAAACAAGAGTAGCCCGGAGACCTATAAGATTCAGCAGCCTGCTAAACAGGAACTGGTCCACTTAATAGCCCCTTTCTCTTAATAGCTCCAGGATGTCATGGAAAATCATTCAGATGGAGAGGATGAGTCCCCTAATCTAGGGGCGATCATTCTTAACTAGGTTTTGATTTGTCATTTTTTCCCAAAATTTATTTCTAAGCTTAAGTTGTACATGGGGCCCATTTGAAAACAGTTTGACTTTTATTGGAGAAAAATACAGGCATATTTGTGAAAATCCATAGAACAAAATCGATGTGAGATGAATTCAAGGCAAACAATCTTACTTAAAGCTCAGAGAAAATAAGAAAAAAACAAGAAATACATTCATTTCTATTTGAGCAGTAGGTTTTTCTGCTGAAGTCCTTCATTCATTTGATCACTCTAGATGCTCTCATAAACACCAGAGGAGTTGGAATTCTAAGCTCAAATAAAGAACCTCAGTTTTACATACATGAGAACAAGCAAAGGATCCAGGAAACACGAATCTCCTCTGAGTTACCTGTTTGTTTTGTTTCCCTGGGGTTAGAATTCGGGGCGGGGGGGGCAGCGGAGAGAGATTCTAGTGAAGAAAAAACAAGAGTCAACACCTCTGCATTAGATTGTCCTGACTGGTGTTGGGACTGGGAGAGGCTCAGAGGCCAATAAGTTTTATTACCTCATTTTGCAGATGAGTAAACTGAGGCTGATTTTCTTCCTTTTCTCCCTCCTCAATTCTAGACAAGTGCTTACCTGCAGAACTATAATAGGTCTCTATCTGTAGGGCATAGATTTGAAGTTAGAAGGATCTTCAGAGGTCATCACTCCAATCTCCTTACAACAGAGGAAACTGAGGCAGAGAAAAGTTAAATCACTTGCTCAAAGTCACGTAGATAGTATGAATCAAAATGGGAATTGCACCCAAAGCCACTATTCTTTCTCCTGTCCTATGAAGCTTGACTCACTGGGGTACACACACTAATGAGACTTCCTTAGAAGCAGTCTAGCCTAAGACGCCTACTCCCCCCTCTGAATCCCTAAAGCACGCAGTAGCTAAATCACTTACTTAACAAGAATCAAGTAAAATTTAGTGATATCTATTCTATAGTATTGAGTTTTAACTTTTCTCTAAGCTGTGATTCATTCTCTGCAGGGCTCCCCACTGGAGCCAATAGATGGCTATGTCATTGGCCAGGTTAGTGGGACTCTCAGGGAGCATCTCCTCTGTTAGAGTAGAGAGTAGTCACCTGAGTGAGTCTATTGTAGCCATAACCCAGGGAATCTTTAAGCCACAAAAAAATAACAAGGACAACAACCTCGAAAACCATGGCCTAAGTCTCAGAGGGGGTGGCTGTGACCTGTATAAATGGCAAACTCCCCAAATAAAAAAAGAATAAGGGATCATTGATGTGCTACAGTGCACCCCCCCAGACTGACTAGGGATGCGTGGGGGGCCCCCTGCACCTCCAGGCATACCTGCCTTGGTACCTTGCATATTATGAAGCCATCAGTAAGTATTTGTCAATGAATTAATTGCAGGCATTGATCAATTGCAGGGATGGAAGGGTGACTGTCACCCTTCTCTTCAGGCTCCTTTCTTGGGACTGGCCAGTCCAGGTGTGAGGTGCCCATTTAGGGCAGTTTGGAGAAGCAGGAACAAGCTTTACTCACAAGGAAGACAAAACCTGGGATCCCTCTGAGGGTTTGACATCCTAGGACAATCCACATGCCGATCCTCAGGATGCTAAGCACTTATGATGATGTCCCTAACCACAAAGTCTGAGACAGACAGGAGCTGGCACTTCACCTCACTGGCTCCTAGTTCAGGCCTCAGCTCAAGCTCAACAGTATGGGCTTGGGTTGGATTTTAAAGTGTTCCCTGAAGGGCTGGTGGGGGGAGCACAGCCCTACTTTTATTGAGTTAGGACAGCCACTGACCTCAAGGAGTGTGCATTCTATGGCAGCCCATCATGATCACACAGAAGTACATACATTGTGCAGGAACCACATGCAAGGTGAATGGAGAGGCAGGGAGCACCTGGGCAATGAGGACATGGCACATGTAGGAGGATGCTTAGCTGAGCTTTGGAGGGGACTAGGGACTCTGAGAGCCAGAGGTCAGGAGGGAGAGCCTTCCTGCTGGGGTCAGCCACCTATGCAAAGGCACAGAGTTGGGGATCAATCTGGTGTGCATGGCAGGGAATGGGAGGAAAAGGAGCATATGGGAGACATTCTGAAGGGTCCTCCCCATCAGGCATCATCTTCATTACATGCCTTGCTGAACTTTGCAAACTCCAAAAGATTAAGGCATTATTTGTCCAGCCCTTTCATTTCAACAAATAAGGAAACTAAGACCCAATGGGGGTAGGCGAGCTGCTTCAGGTTGGAAAATGAGCCAGTGACTCCAGTGGGTCTCCTGCCTCCTGCTCAGACCCTCTCCCCTCCGCACCTTAGGGCTTCCCTGAGCTCAGCCGTTACTGCTCTCTGCCCTTGGTCATCTGGTTTTCCTCTCCAGTGGCCCTAAGGACAATGGGGAGGGGACAGGACGTGTGACTAGTCATCCTTCTGTACCTAAGGGGGCAGGGCAGACATATTGCTGTTTTCCTTTCAAGCTCTTGAGGCTCCTAACTGCCAGCTGGAAGTGCATTTGAGTCGTTAAACAGTACATTTTGCCCACAAGTGAGTATATAACCACTGTAAATAATGCACACATACTTCAGCTATCTCTTAGCTTAGCCTGACTTTTCTTACAGAACCCAATTTATTAACACTTTTTTTTTATTGGCAATGGAAGTAAATCAATACCTAACGTTGTCTGGAAAGCATTAAGCTCCTCCTAGTGGCTGCTTGGTGACATCCAGGCATTTAAACAGAAATCCAACTTCCAAGTTCTAAGCAGGTCCTGAGCATGAGACCTCAGTCTCAGCAACAACTGCCCAAATCCTGGAGAGCCCAGAGCTTGAGGGGTCTTCAAAGATGGGATAAAACGCAGCCCAAAGTAAACAGAAGAAGCTCGGGAGGTCGAGACATCCGGGTGAGTGGTGAGGGTGGGAGGCAGTCACCCCCTCATTTAAACACGCTGCTATCTCCCCAAGAGGAGACTTTCCAAACAGGAGGTTTTACCTGTGCCCTCAGTGTTTTTAGCTGCATTTTAACACTTCCTAACAAAGTTCAAAGGGAAACAATAAATGTCGCCTGGGTAATGAGAACAAAAGCCTTTGAGTCCTCAACTGAGAAGCCAGCACCCTAAATGAAAGGTTACGCCAACATGGTGCTCTTTTCTGAATGGAACAGTGATGAGCTTCCAGTCATGAAGGAAGGCTGTGTATTCCTGGAGACAAAGCACGCAGGACACATGGTGACTCTCAGTCATCTCCCTGGTGGAAGGGGAGAGCTGGGTCTGAATGTGTCGACGTGCAAGCGTGGGCATCTGCTCTGCTCAGGGCATGCCAAGATCTGCAGGTGTCTGAATGCTGGTTGTGCACTTAGCATGATGAGGCCTGATCGAGACAAATCATCTTTTGGAAAGGACGAATGCTCTCAAACATCCTCAATCGGAGGTCCCTTCCAGCTCCCCCATGCTAGGAGGCCAATGATCCTCTCACTCCCCCCTCTCCCTGTGTCTCTTGGCTTTTGTTGTTGGAGGGAATGAATGAGAAGGAAAGGAGAAAGCAGACATGAAAACTGCCTTGTCTGCACAAACAGGACAGAGACAGAAGCCTTGCCATGGTGGCTGCTGTCTCTTAAACTCAGGGGAGGAGGACTTGCCATTATCATTTTCCTCAGTAGCAGATTGGAAAGAGGACTCAGTCTATTTAGAGGGAGCTGAACTTTCATTACCCAGATTGACTTTACTCAAAATTGTTTGAGAGAGAACTGAGGCTACATGGTGCATTGTGTCCTCTTATGTGGCTGCTCAGCCCAGAGAAGGGCTTCCTAATGCTGCGACCCTTTCATACAGTTCCTCATGTTGTGGTGACTCCCAACCATAAAATCAGTTTTCGTCTCTGCTTCTTAACTGTAATTTTGCTACTGTTATGAATCTATCTGATATGCTGGATGTATTTTCATCGTTACAAATTAAACATAACCACATAACCGCCGAGTTAGGGCATGGTGAACACGAGCCTCTCAGAGACCACATTCAACCATTTCTGTCTGCCTTGTTGCCATAGGAGCTTGTGTATTCCCTGCCCCTATACTCCAAGTCCACAGAATTTGAAGGAAGTGCTAAGATCATATATAACCATAAGAAATTAGTGTCAGCCTACTTACAGACTTTTTTATTCATAGGTATGCCAGCAACATAAGATTTAGACCAGTTCTTTATACAAATTACTTTCTACTCCTTTCTTAAACCATTCATACAACAATGAGGTCAGTGTTATGAAACTGTATCTTTCCTCCCATAATCCTCATTTCTACTGCCCTGGCTCCATATTTGAGAGAACACCTGAAACCACACAACTCAGTACTTAGTTGGAAAAGCAGAATTTGAAGGCATTGCTGAGATTAATATCTTCTTTCATACAGAATAATTCAGAAACAGTTCAATTACCATAGGAGATTAAAATCAAAATTGTAATCAGACTATAATTTAGAGCAGAAAAAATAGCAACTTAGTAACATCCCAGTGTTTTGGCTGTTACCTCTTCTTCTCCAGTGGCCAAGCCACCACTCTACCTGACAATTCTATTTTCTCTAGACTCTTAAACATTGTCCTGGTCTCTGCTCTCTCTCCTCTTTAATTCATCCTCCAAAGTGTTGTTCAAATGACATTGCTAATGTACATGGTGGATTACACATCCCCATTCGAAATAATTCAGTGACCCCCTATTCTTCTTAGGAGAAAATCAAACTCCCTTAGATTTGTTTTTAAAGTCCTGGAAACTTCTGCTCCCATCCAACATTGAAGTGTTATTGCACCTATCAACCACTTTCCAACCTCTAATTTTTAGCCACACTGTATATGTAGTGATAGCACAATCGAAATGCTAGCTCCCATCTCCCTACATTGGCACACCCTCCAAGTCAGGAAAATACTTCTTCCTTACCTCCATCCGTCTTCAAGTACTAGTTCAAGTGCCACTTCCTTTCTTCAATGGCGACCTTCTTTGATCTCCTCCTGTCCCTCCTATCTGAAGATGTTCTATAACTACTCAGATTTTCCCTTAGCCCCTTTTTTCTAGAATATTCTTTTGCCCCACTTGACTCTACTTTATATCAGATTAATTTGTGTAGGTGCCCTACCCTGATCCTGCTTCAACTAGATTTTAAGCAGCTTGATTGCAGAGACTGCGTCAGTTTCCATCTCTTTATCCACCATGGCTAATGATGCCACATTGTGGAATGGAGGTGATACTTGGCTTTTAGAGTCTCTGCCAGCAAAGCCCAAGTACTTGGAGATTCTTCCATGCTGTAAAGTTATATGGTTCCATCTCAGGAACAGATGATATCTACTTCCTGAGAAACAGCCTAGGTTAAGTATGAGGGGATCATCACTGAGGCTTTGATTTGGTAACAAATTCTTAAGCCATAAAGCCATGAAAAAATATACAATGCCCTTCAATCTGTGCAGACTGCTCTGATTTTTACAATGAATCATAGTTTGAGTAGGGGAAAGGCTATTAACCATTTCAGGCCTCCTCTAAACATTAGCTTAGTGAATGTTTCTCTAAATATTAGAGTGTCATTCTGTGTCCACTGTGTACATACTCCAGAGAGAAATGAATTTTACCAATCTTGATATCCTCATTACATAAAAAAAAGAAATAAGAGCCCAGAATGGGAATTCAGAGTTCCTCCTTAGAGAGGCAAATGACAGGCTCAGTTGAATGGGTTTGATAGTTTGTCTATAAGCAAATGGAACACTGTTTATGGAGAAGTCTGTTCATCTCATTCTTCAGTCTGAATATTTGTGACAAAACTGTCACAAAGAACCCCACAGTTCATGAGCCACTATTTGGCATGGAGGATAGAAACATAAAGCAATTTGACTAAGATCACAGTACAACCATACACATAAAATCTAGAGACTTGTCCATCTGAAGGCCCTTCCAACTCGAACTCTATGCTGCTATGAATTCCTGATAATATCAATAACAAGTCAACTTTGTAGAAGGGAAGCAATGGGTATATTCCAAAACTTGGTTCATAATTAAGAAATGAAAGAAGATAAAGGCTTGGAGATTCCACAGAACAATCTTATCAATATGCCTTGGTCAAGGAAAGTCTTGGGAGAGAGTCTAGATCAGACAGAAAATGAAATTGATTATATTTAATAGTCAAGAAATGGTTATTTACCAATACATATCATTTTGAACTTAGTTCATTTGATTATAGTCTAAGATACTGATACAGAAAAAAATGAAAATTAGAAGAAAAAAATTTAATGAGAACATGTGGAGCACTAGTACAGCCTGACACATTCAAACAAAGTGTTAATGGCAAAAAAAAATAGGAAATAAATGAAAGGACAGACACTGACACAGACTGGCGATGGCTCCTAAGAGGTGTGAATGATTCGCAACATTGTGGAGACAAAAACAGCCTAGAAACTACCTCAGCCAACAAACACGTTTCTTGCTAAGCGGAGAGATACGGCAGCCAAGAGTAAGGCTTTTTTAAGGATATAAACGTATCTGTAAATTCTCATGGAGGAAGAGGAAAGGTGGTTATTAGCAATATACCATCACAAAAAAAGGGTAAGCAAGCAGGGGAGAGGAATTTAAAGAAAATTTGGAAAGAGATCCAAACAAGGGTTTTCCATTAGAATTTACTTATAGTGGGAGCAGAAAGAGAAGTAAGGGAACCCCTGAGATGAAGAGTAAGTACAAGGAAAAAGAGGAAAAGAAGGAGGAGGAGACAAATGTGGATGCATTGGATGCTACCTGAACTTAATACTCAGGAGCTTCCAATGGAGAGCACACACAGAACGCTGAGCTCTGATAGGAAAGCATTCAACTTCAGCGGTACTTTCCGCATTCTCTTTATCCATTTCAGGTTTCCACAAGACATATAATGTAAGGAGCTACAATTATGCAAAGATAAAGTTAAGAATAACAGATTATAATAATTTAATAATAATATAAATACTGATAAAGTAAAATACATAATAACAATATGTGCTCATTAATTATAACAAACATTTTAATTAGAAAATTAGACTTTATCGTTAAGGGATGGCATCCTATCTGCCTCTTAGTCACATTGTCAGAATTCCTGATACCATCTTGACTGGTTTTCCTCAATTTGATTATTTGTGAAATACCTTGGGTTTTGTTTCTTTTTGTTTTGTTTTGTTTTTGCAGCTGGAAATTTAACTTCTTTGCATATTCAGAGTAGGACAAGGGTAGGGGAAGGCTAAAGGTGCTTCTCATCTCTGCCAGTAGACACGTGCATATGGAGAGACTCTCACAGCTGTGTTAAACCCATGGCCTTTTGCTTGCAAAAGCCCACCCTATACACACCTAGTAACACACACTTCTCAAAATTACAGAATGTGGAGACCTCCACAGCTGTCATGTCCAGCCCATACATGTAAAGCAACCCCATTGTAATATCCTTTTTTGGTAAATAATATTTTTCAGTTACATGTCAAGATAGTTTTCAACAATCATTTTTATAAGATTTTGAGTTCCAAATCTTTTCTCCCTCTTTCCCACCCCTCTCCCCAAGATGGCAAGCAATTTGATATAGGTTATACAAGTCCAATCATGTAAACATATTTCCACATTAGTCATGTTATGAAAAAAATAGAAAAGGGAAAAGCCCCCCAAAAAATCATAAAACAAAGAGAAAACAATATACTTGGATCCGCATTTAGGCTCCCTAGATCTCTCTCTGGATGTGGATAGTATTTTCCATCATGAATCTTTATTACTGAGAAGGGGTAGGTCTATCAGAGTTGATCATTGCACAATGTTGCTGTTACCGTGAACCATGTTCTCGTGGTTTGGCTCTTTTCACCGCATCAGTTCATGCAAGTCATTGCAAGTTTTTCTAAAAACCTTCTGCCCATCATTTCTTATAGCACAATAGTATTCCATTACTTTCTTATACCACAACATGTTTAGCCATTCCCCAATTGATGAGCATCCCCTCAGTTTCCAATTCAAGACCATCACAAAAAAGATAAACATATAAATATGTTTCTACATATGGTCCTTTTTCTATCTTTGCGATCTCTTTGGGATGCAGACATAGTAATGTTATTGCTGGGTCAAAGGGTATGCACAGTTTGATTGCCCTTTGGGCAGAGTTCCAAATTGCTCTCCACAACAGTTGGGTCATTTCACAACTCCACCAACAATGCATTCTGACTGTAACAACTCTAGCAAATTGTCATCTAGCATTTTCTTGGAGCAACTAAGTAATGTCATAGTGCATGCAGTGCCAGACCTAGAGATAGGAAGACTCCATCTTCCTGAGTTCAAATCTGACCTCAGACACTGACTAGCTGGGCATGTCATTAACCTTCTTTTCCTCAGTTCTCTCATCTGTGAAATGAGCTGGAGAAGGAAATGGCAAGCCACTCTAGTATCTTTGCCAAGAAAACTCCAAATGGGACCATGAAGAATGAGACATCACTGAAGTGACTGAATAATAACAATATTTGCTTGGTGGGAGAACCAACCCCTTTATCTTCAGTGTCTCCTGAGAGACTGACATTATGCTAGGTTCTGAGAATACAAAAGAAAATGTGAAATCATTTCTGCCTTTAAGAAACTTACTTTTTTTGAAGAGGTAATGTTTACACACATAAGATTATCAAGCGATACGAACAATAAATATACATCAATGGATGGGCCTAGCATCACTACCTTAAAAAAGGGGAAAAAATGGTTCTACATGGGACCTTGTTCCAAACATGCATTTCTAGTCATTGTCTATGGAAACTCTAGAAACTAAAAGGGAAGGAATAGTTGTGTTTTGTTTTGAATTGAGGGAATTGAGGGGCTTAGGACAGCAAGGGGTTAATTGTGGTGATTGAGTGAACCTCACTTGACTCCATCTTGTGACTCAATTCTGGAGCCAGCCCAGTTCCCTTTCTATTAAATTATGTGCCCAGTCCAAATTCTGTCTTGTGAGAAAAGTTTATTCAATTGTGGGAATTGGGAGAAAACCTTATTGCATTGTTTGAACGTAGTCCTGTGTGACTGGGAAACTGGACCTCGCCTGCCTGCTGCTTAGAGACTCCTAACTAAGGACATCAGTTCTGCTGACCAGAAGCCCAGTCACACCCAGAGATTGAGGCGAGGAATTTTCTCATAACTGTGCACCTCAAGTGACCCCTGTGTGTTATCTGAAAACTGGCACCATACTGATCAATCAGTCGACATTTCCTTGTTCTTTCAATTGTTCACAGACACTCAGGCAAGGGGGACACCTCTTTTTTTTCAAAATGCAGGGAATTGCTCCAGTTTGCTATTTTCTCTCGACTTGGAAAATCCCTAATTTTTCATCGAATTAGAAATCAGACTAGGGTATGTCGCATTGTTTCCTTTTAATTGATTGGTCTTATTTGAGTAATTGTTTTTAATGTACAAAAATCAGCTTCACTCTGTATTCAGGGTCCAGGCCTAAGCTGAGGAGTTCTCGTCCCAGTTTGTTGGGCAATCACCATCCATTACTTAATAAACTGATATGCTTAGAGGATTGAAGCTTTCTTTCTACAGTCATCTTTGACTTGCAACAGAATGTTTCACTTTCCCAGGAGGAGTATAAGGTAAATAAGAAACCAGGCATGTTTTGAATTGTAGAAGGCCTTGAAGGCTAGAAGGAAGATGTTCCTTTTTGGTAGGCAGAGAGCAGAGGTCAATGAAGTTTCCTTTGACTGCTCCAAGCCCTGTGCTCTGTGACCAAATAGAACAAGTCAAATCCTTCCATGTGTGGGTTCTTCTTTACACTGCAGTTCATATTTCCAAAGGACCTTGTGTTTCACTAAGCACACGTTATCTCATGAGACACTTTGGAGGTAGTCATCACTGAACTTCTCCCTCCAGGCTTCTCTTCTCAAGACCAGCTGTCTCCAGATCCTTGAGATTTCCCTCACATTTCTTGAACGTGAGGCCCTTCCCCATGCTGATTGCCCTCCCTTGAGCATTCTTCAGTTAATGAGTGTTCTCCCTCAAATGTGAATATTCCCAAGAGAGGAGGGAGAGCCCTTGCTCTGAGACAAGCTTGGTCACACTTCATGAGTTATCTGTGATGCTCCTCTTCCCCATCAATTTCTGTACAACCTCAATATCATAAATCTTCAGGGATTTTACAAGGAACACTCTTGCAGCATCAAGTCTATTTTTTTTATCTGATTATTCACAGCTTGCTAATTTGTAATTGGACTTTTACAACTTGAAACCCTCCAGATTTCAGGAAAAAAACTAATTTATTTTTTCTTGGATTAATTGTGGTATTCACACCCAAAACAGTGGAGGGAGATGGTTTCTAGTGGGTTTGGTTCAGTGCTCTGGAAGTAATAACAACATATTATTGATAGCCTAATGAAAATCCCCAGGCCCCCATGTGTCCGCCAGGTCTGGGAAGGGAGACAAAGCCCCTTCCCTTCCCATGGAAGAGATCCCCTGCCACCCAACATGGATCGGGGAGCTACAGACCAAGTGGACTTCTAAATTGGGTTAAGGGTTCCCACTGGGCCCAGGGCAAGTTGTCCTTCTGCTTCCTCTCCCTGCAGTGATCCCCTTGCTTCTAATTTAGTTTAAGATCATCAGAAATAATTATGATCGAGTGCTATTAAAGCTGAAGCAAAGTCAAAGGTGAACACTGCCCCCCACACACATCCCTTGGACTCTGTCTGACACCAGAGAGGAGGGGTCTCTGGCTCATCTCATCTTGGTCAAAGGCAAAACCAGGCAACCACAGGCTTCTTGGTTTCACAGTGGGGACAAGAGCGAAGAACCATAACAATGCATAGTTTAGCTCTTTTCTCCCTTTGCTTTGCTAAGAAAGTCACCCTTAAAACAACAACAACAATAAAAAAGTGGGGGACTTGCGATATAATGAAGAGAGATCAGGCATTGGGGTCAGAGGACACCTGGGCTCACATTCTCCAGCTCTCTTCAGGTCCTCCATCTGTAAAATGTAAGTCATAATGAAATCCACCTCCCTTGGTCATTGTGACAATCAGACGAGGTCATCTTTGTAAAGCCTTGTAGAAACATTAGCATTATCGTTGCTATTATTTATTGATTTTCCAGAGTGGGTTACTGCTCCAGAGTGCCACCAAATCAGACTAATTACTGTTCCCCTTTCCCTACTGGATGCCCTTAAAGTATTGACTAACAACGCAGAAGCAAATAGACTTGAGGAGCATTGCTATGTGGGACAGGCCTGAACCACTCTTGATTTAGGATTCTGCCTTTGAAAGCTGAACGTCTGTTTCTTGGCATAGGGGGTAGGGCATAGGGGTTGTCCTAAGATTTCTCTGGAATGAGGAGTTCCTGATGCCAGTAAAGGTCAGCCCCTTCTCTTCAAAGGAGAGCCTCTGTGCCATGAGCACAGAGAAGTGATTGACTTGCCCAGGGTCACACGGCCAGTATTCACCAGAAGGAAGACTTAAACCAAAGTATTTCTGATCCTATTCACTGAATAACACTGGAGAAAATAAAGGTTCTTTTCCAGGTGTCCCAGGTAATAGAGGGCTTTAGTCAGGCCTAGAAGCAGTAAGCCCTGAGTTCAACCCCGCCTCAGACACTTACTAGCTGTATGACCCTAGAAAACTTTAGAAAAATGAGGATAATGATAGCACTCACCTTGCAGGATGAGGATGAAATAAAATTTTAAAGCACTGTAGTGCCAATACAATACTTACACTGCCTATGATCACGATAAAGACTGTGACTATAAGTATTGCATGCTATTCGATAGCAAAATATACCAAACTCTCCACATAGAGGATAGAACTGAAGCATTTATTCTGACACCAGAAAACCAAATCCCCAAAACAATAAGCTGATCCCATCACAGTACCAAAGATATTCAGAAACCTTAATAATGCTGAGAGCCACAGCATCCCTCAGCCTTCCCACAGACCAATACAAGATCAATAATGACTCACAAACCCCTCTATCTCTTTAATGAGCACTCTCTCTCCCCACCGTCTAGCTAGCTCTGACTATCAGCTTCCTATGGGCTTTGCTTCCTTTCAGCAAACTACTCCACCACAGGCTCCATGTGACTACATTCTGCTTATTAGAGGACAGAGTTTACTTTCAAAGCAGGGGAGCTCTTCAAACTACCCCCTAAGTCTATTAAGGGGTAGGGAAGATCTTCAGATTCCCATTCCCATTACAAGCGTTTAACACAGGGCTGAGCACAGAGGAAGCACCTGACCATACAAATGCTAGTCATTGTTGTGATTGTTATTGTTGGTTTAAAACTAAAACCTTTCCTGGAATCTCACAAATATAACACCTAGTTTTCACTGTTTTGGTCTATTCAACACACCTTCATTTGAGTGTTGGAGAAGGCAGAACCAGAATGTAGGCATGGAATTGGAAACACCAGAGCTGGCCTGGTCCTTGAGCAAAGTACTGATGCTCCACAGATGTTTTCTGCCTTGCTTAAGACAGGCTGAGTTCTGGGAAATAGAGGAGGCTCCTACTCTTCCCACAAAGCATAGCTGCTTGATGTGGCATGGCTGGTTTCAGGTTCACACTGCAGGCCAGGGCCCAAATCTTACTCTGGCCAGTAAGGACGTTTAAGTGACTCCCAGGCCTCTGTGTACCATAGGATTGGTTATTACTTGATGGCTTGGAATAGCCCCTTTCTCAGGGTCCTGAAACTCTGACATCTTTTGAGTCTGTGCTACCTAACCCAGAGTCAGCAAAGTATGGTCTGTGGGACAAATCCAGCCCACTGTCCAAGCAGGACACCAAGAATAGTGTTTACATTTTAACTGCAACTTTACTTCAAAATATGTAAAAATCTTTAGCTCAAGGGCTATCCAGAATGGGCACTGGGCCATATATGGTCCTTTGACCAAGATCTGACATGACTGCCCTGGGGAAGCCAGATTAATAAGGTGTACAATAACTAATATCCCCAGTAAGCATTGGAGCTCTTTGCCTTGTTTTTAAATTGATTATCTCAGAGAGGCACAGAGAAGAGGGTGTGCAGGCTCTGGTAACACATTTTGGGAAGCTCTAATGTTCTGCTGGTTGTGGCTGTATCTTCCCTGAATATCCCCGGGTCAGTGATCTTGTTTATTTGAAAAAAACAGAATATTTTTTCTGGTTAATAGACAAGAATCAGGTTCACTTAAAAAACATCAGTTGAAAAATACAGTTGCCAGAGAGTAAATCACCAGCCTCTGTAGTGGTTTCCAGACTTCTCAATCCATAAGTGGTAAAGACAAACTAAAAGGTCAATGTGGAACATGGTTGGTCCAGAGGAAGATAGAAGACTGTAGTCTGGTTGCTACTCCCAGAGCAAGAAGCAGAGGAGGTGTAGTGGCTGCAGCTGCTGCCATGTGGCTGCTTCAGAGCTCCTGGCCTGCAGATAGCAAGGCGACCAAGCAACCATTCTGAGACTAAGTGCTCTTGCTTTGACCTGCTTGAATCTGGATTGTGGTCTTCAGTGGTAGTCCTGGGGTGTGTGACCAGTGAGCATTTGGGGCTGTAGAGAGGGAGCCCATCTAATAGCTCGGGCAGCTGCAAAAACCCCGGTGATTTAGGACATACGTCTCTCCATTCTGGGAGCAGAGTTCTACCATGCAAAGAGCTCAAAAGACAAGTAATTGGATGCCAATATGAGCAAGAAACAGAAGCACAAACAGATGATAGAATCCTTTTTTGGGAAAAATAAGTATCAAGGTATGGAGCAGGAAGAAGAAAGAGAAGTCAGAACTCCTGTATCAAAAGCCTCCAAGAAAAATTTGAACTGTTTACAGGCCATGGAGGAGCTCAAGAAAGATTTTGAAAATCAAGTAAGAAAAGTAGAGGGAAAAATGGGAAGAGAAATGAGAATGATGCAAGAAAATCAGGGAAAGCCAGTCAACAGCCTGCTAAAGGAGACCCAAAAATACATTGAAGAAATTAACACCTTAAAAAATAGACTAACCCAAATGGCAAAAGAGGCCCAAAAAGCCAATGAGGAAAAGAATACCTTAAAGAGCCAAATTTGCCGGATGGAAAAGGAAATATCTCATTGAAAAAACCACTGACCTGGAAAATAAAGCCAGGAGAGATCATTTTAAAAATTATTGAACTAACAGAAAGCTATGATGGAAAAAAGAGCCTAGATACCATCTTTCAAGTAATTATCAAGCAAAAATGCCCAGATATTCTAGAACCAGAAAGCAAAATAGAAATTGAAAGAATTCACCCATCATCTCTTGGAAAAGATCCCAAAAAGAAAACTCCTAGGAATATTATAGCCAAATTCCAGAGTTTCCACGTCAAGAAGAAAATACTGAAAGCAGTCAGGAAGAAACAATTTGAGTATTGTGGAAACGCAATCAGGATAGCACAAGACCTGACAGCTTCTACATTAAGGGATAAAAGGGCTTGGTATATGATACTCTGGAGATCAAAAGAGCTAGTACTAAAGCCAGTAATCACCTACCCAGCAAAACTGAGTATAATGCTACGTGAAAAAATTCAGTCATTCAATGAAATAGAGGATTTTCAAATCTTCTTGATGAAAAAACCTGAGCTGAACAGAAAGTGTGACTTTCAAATACAAAAAGCAAAAGAACCCTGAGATGGTAAATAGGAAAAAGAAATCATGAGGAACTTTTTAAAGTTGAAGTATTTAAATTCCTACATGGAAAAACAATAATTCTAACTCATAAGACTTTTCTCAGCATGGGATAGCTGAAGGGAATATATATGTATGTATATGTGTGTACGTATATATTTATATGTGTATATATGTAAACACATATATGTGTATGTATAAGAGGATGTATTTGCATATAGATATAGATATATATGTGAGTTGAATAGGAAGGGATGGCATCTAAAAAATAAAATTAAGAGGTGAGATAGGAAGTTATTGGGAGAAGAAGAAAGGGAGTGATAGATTAGGGTAAATTATCTCATAAAAAAGAGGCAAGAGAAAACCATTACAATGGAGGGGAAGTGCTTGAAGGTGAAAGGGAATGGGACAATCTGACTTTTATTGAATTTGGCTTAAGGAGGGAATAACATACACACTCAATTGGGTATCTTGCCCTACAGGAAAATAGGGGGTAGGAGATAAGAGGCGGGGTGATAGAACGGAGGGCAGAGTGGGAGAGAGCGTAATTAGAAGCAAATATTTTTTGAAAAGGGATGGGGTCAAAGGAGAAAATAAGCGGGGGGTGGGATAGGATGGAGGGAAATATAGTTAGTCTTTCATGACTGTGTAAATGATTTGCATAACTACATATGTACAATCTATATTGAATTGCTTATCTTCCCAGTGGGGGTGGGTGAGGAGGGATCAAGGGACAAAAATCTGGAACCCAAAGTTTTAAAAACAAATGTTTAAAAATTTGCTTTTTATATGCAACTGGGAAATAAGATATTTAGCTACTGGGGTATAGAAATCCATCTTTCCCTACTAGAATGTTAGGAGGCAAAGGGGGAGCATACAAGAGAAAACAGATTGTAGAAGGGGTATTCGATAGGCTTTCTATTTTGGGGGGGAGGTAAGGGAAAGATGGGGAGAAAAAATGTAAGTCAAAATCTTGTGGAAATGAATGTGCAAACTAAAAATAAAAATTTAAGAATGTTAAAAAAAAGAAAAAATTCAGTTGGGAGGTGTGTGAGTCCCATTGATTGTACTTGTCTTAGCTCTTCACCAGAGGCTACAGGCCCCCACACACCCTGACACCTGCATCTTCAAGACCTTGACAAGAGCATATGAAAGCACCTCTATTAGCCTTGTTGGATGGAGAAAACCACCTCCATTCAACTCCGAATTATTCATTATCCCCTTTGTGAAAAAAAGGCTCTCCTTTCCCTCCCTTCCCTCCTTTATATCTGCCCCAGAAGATGAGCAAGGAATGCTGGAGAAAACCAAGGCTGAGAGTTGGATGGAAATGTAGAAATCAACCAGTTATTGATGAAGTCCCAGGGAATCTCAGGACTGGAAGGGGCCTTGGTGCATCCAGTCCAGCTCAGACCCTGGGAATCCTAACTCGAGCACTTCTGAAAAAGGTCATCTAGAATTTACTCCAGGGTTACCAGTGGGGATGAGTTCATTGCCTCCTGAGGCATGATGGGACAGCTCTAATTATTAAATACTTTTTTCCTTCATCTGCCAGTTTGAAATCTTGACTGTTTCTTCCCAGTTGTTCCCTTCGTAGCCAAACGGAACAAAACTTAGCCTTTTCTTTCCCTACAGTAGTCCTTCAAATACTTAAAGACAGACCCAATGTTCCCACCACCACCACCCTGGCCCCAATCCTTTCATCCTTGGATAAAGCAGTTACAGTTTATTAAATGGATGGTGATGCAATAGGAATGTCAGGCCCTTCAGCCTTCTACATATTCTCCCCTCTCCCATTTTACAGAAGAGACAGCAACCAAGGGACTTCGAGACTTTTCCAAGCTCATACTAGAAGGAATGGACTGAATCAGTGATAGGCTCCTTGACCATACAGGTCACTGAAGGAGAGGCCTCGGGGTTGTGACAACAAAGTGAGGTGGTTCATCCCTCATTGTCTTGTAAAAATGAAACTCCCCTTCTTGGCACACCAAGGGTATCTGTCCCCTTACTTCCCCAATCCTCCTAAAAGGAGTCTAGGGATTCTGTATATCCATGCCATCAATCTTGATCGTTCCCTGGCCTCTCTCCCAGAAGGGGCTCTTTGTCTTCTTGATAAATAGAAATAGATAAAGTGGGCCAGGAGGGCTTCCAGCAGAGAGAGCTCACCAGTGATGAGGGGGCCAGGCTTCTTGAGCTCTGAATGGAAAATGTCCTGTTCTGCTGAGGGATAACAGGACACAGATGACAGCAGACTTAACTGACATCATTGCAAGGGGGAGAAGACATAAACTTCTGGCAAAGGTAAAATGAAAAACTGAAGACAAGATGACCAGCAGAGTGTGGCGCCTTGTGGCCAGTGGGGTTCTAGGAGCTATGGGTGAACATCAATTATGCAAAAGGGATGCTGTGGAAACCGTGGGTAACTGGTCCCCAGGGGCACACTGACCTTCAAACAGCAAATCCTGTTTTCAAATCCTTGCTTTGACTCTTAAAAACCTAGAATCTTCATTACGTCTTTATTGCCCTCATTTATGAAATAATGAACACCTTCAGACTGCATGGGCAAGTTTCCTTCCAATCAGTCAGTCAACTAGCATTGAAATCATTAAACACAACCTATGTTCTCCCCCTCCTTTTACTTATTCATCTCAAGGCTGTATTTCCCGAAGTTGGTGGTCATTTCTGGGATGTCAAAAACTCTTTTTTGTGCCTGTTGTGAGATGGAATATTCTCTACTGGACAGAGAGATTGTCTTGAAGAAAGAACTTTGTAAACTCTTAAACACCATAGAAAAGTAAGGGATTAGTTATTCGACAGAAAGAAAGGAACAATTTCTATACTGAATTAGCCACTTATCAAGATTTTATCAGCAGAGGGATGGGGTAAAAATCAGTCAGTCTGTCAACAGAATGGGTTAAGCCCTTACAATGTGAGAAGCACCTGCTAAACTTTAGGGACAAAAAGAAAGGCAAATCCCAGGCTCCTTCCTTCAAGAAGCTCACAGTCTAATGGGGGATATAACATACCTCAAACCAGGCATCTTTAATAAATAAGTGTGTGTATGTGTATATATGTATATATGTGTGTGCATACACATATATACACACATATGTGTATATATATATATACAAGGATAGGTGTAGATTGTATGTATCCATATACATACACATATACATACACACATGCACATACATATGTGTATGCATACATGTGTGTATATGTGTGTGAATATATATATACGTAAAAGTGCACATAGTAAATGGAAGGCAGTCTTTGAGAGGCTGGCACTAGAAGCCAGGGGGACTAGAAAGGAACCCCTCTACAACATGGGGGTTTGAGCAGAGAGCATGTAAACTAGGCACATGCTTATTAAGAGATTTTATTCGTACTCTTCTGCATGGCAAAAAGAAGATGTAGAGATCACCTGGAGTCTCTGCATCAAAATACCCTTGAATGGGCTGTTTCAGTTTCACAAAGTGCCTTTACTCTATCTCTAGAATCTGATTTCACCCTCACAATTAACCAGTCTCCCAGTACTGATTATGTACAGCCACCCTGGGAAGCAAGTGTGATTTTTATCCCCATTTTACAGATTGGCAAACTAGAAAACTTAGAAAACAGAAGCTGGAGAAGCAGTTGTAGTGGCAAAGATTTTGCATACAGACATATATGATATGTAAACAAAATGAAAAAAAAAGAACATTTTGTTGCCACAAGAAAGTTACTTAATGTTTCTGAGTCTCAGTTCTATTATCTGATCATATTCTTCTCAAGACTGTGAGAAAAAAATTTTCTGTCTTAAATAATTATAGAAAGGCAGTAACTGTTATTGTCATCATTATTATTATGAGCCTTTTAATTCATGAGTTGAACTACCTGGCTCACCCTAAGTACAATGAAGCAAGGCAAAATGTGTGTGAAGAGGCTACATCATGTTACCTCTGATGACTTGAATAAGGACCTATCCATGTCATTAAAGAGGAAGGGACAAGATCCATGGTGAGGATGAGCTATTTCAATTACTCCCAAATGCCAAGACATGTAGGAAGGAGAAAAAAGCAGCACAATATGAGCCCACGATGGAGAATCAACAATGTCCCATGAACGAGCACTACACAAGTCAAAAAGGAATAGGTGGGTTGGGATCTGGCCCCTAGGGCAATAGATCTGCGTGGATCCATCAAAGGATAGCTTGTTATTCATAGGTTATCATGAGATAGAGGAAGGATGACACTCCAGGAGCTGATATTCAAGGTACTATTTATTAAACTGACATTGATCAAGGTAATTTAGGGGGGAAAAATAACTTATTCAGAGCTGCGCCTGACTCCTAGACTGGAGATCAGATGAAATGCTTCCCTTAAGCCCCAGATAACAGACTTCTATTTGACAAGAGCAAGATTTATACGTGGTAAATACAACCATCAGTTTCAAAATGTCACAGCCCAGACGATGTTTCACTCCTCAAAAAAGCCACTGTGCTTTCTGGCCACATATTTACCCAAATTGCAGCCATTTCCAAAGACTTTTGCTTAAACAAAATATAAACTGGGAGTTTGGTAAATAAACCCTTTGCCCTTTGTAGTAAACATGCTCGAGTTTTTTTGTAATTAAATCTTGAATCAGTCCCTGTTTTGTCAGACTGTGTAAAAGAGATATTTGAAATCAATGTACCTTTAAGCTTCCAAGAGCAGAACAGTGGACAAAACCCAGTTCTGAGCTGCCCTGAGCAGTCAGTCAGTCCCAGCATGGCTGATTTCCTTCATCCTGGTGCCATCCTTCCATCTTCTGTCCTTCTCCCTTTTCCTTTTTCATTTTCTTTCTTTCTCTCTCTCCCTACACCACAATCCCAAATAACTGAAGCTTACTTCTAGGGCCAACAACACTTTCACACACTGATAAATCAGTGAGCTCTTTCCAGTGCTGAAGATTCCAGTCTACCCAGGCCTTGAGATCCACCCACAAAAGTGTTATAACAGGCATCCCCTTGAGGCAGCAGAGACTCTCCAGATACAATTTGTTAACCTTTCACAGGTAAGTGAATGACAGGTATCAAGGAGAGCTTGAAAACATTGAAAAATTGGCATTGAAAAATGCAATGTAGATTGTATTGTTTGCTTTCCATGTATTGAACTTTACTCATTGACACAGCCTGTATTAGACGGTTATAATCATGGATTACCTCAATAGAATCACTGCCTTTTGCTTAACACAGTTTGCATAATAAATGTGTTTTCATCCATTTGGTGTTTTTGTGTGGATGAGGTGAGTTAGGCTGATCTCTCTCTCTCTCTCTTTCAACTTTTCTTTTTGTATTATCAACTTACTCACCAACAAAAAATGAGCATTTCAATGTCACTGATTATGAGTCTCATTGTGGATGCATTATATCTTTGTGAGACTTGACAACAACGACCTAAGAAAAGAGTAATGTACTAATGAGCCTCCTATTCACAGGAAAACCCTCTTCCATTTAAACTCTGTTCAGGGTCTGCACGGACAGACATTTGCTATAAGAATGGAGACCACCTTTTGTAAGCAAACATCTTTCTGTTTCATTCTTCAACTGATGTGAGAATCATTGATCAAGATTATTTCTATGTCTGAATTTATACAAGAATCTTGTGTGATGTTGGTATATGTTTTGGAGACAACTTACTGAAGAGGACTCTTTAGAACAGAGATTCTTGACTTTTATGGGATGGGCAATTTGAGGACTTCATGTCCAATGAAGGTCTTATTCTCAGTATAACCTTTGAATTTGCATGAAATAAAATGCAATGATTACAGTTATTATATATATTTTAAAAGCTTATGAACCTTGGGTTACAAGATAGAGATATCAATAACTTT
>JAQQSW010000401.1:0-18404 GCA_028646575.1 Pseudocheirus occidentalis | reverse complement strand
AGTAGCGGTAGTAGTAGTAGTAGTAGTAGTAGCAGTAGTAGTAGTAGTGGCAGTGGTAGTAGTAGTAGTAGTGGTAGTGGTAGTAGTAGTAGTAGTAGTAGCAGTAGTAGTAGTAGTGGCAGTGGTAGTAGCAGTAGTAGTAGTAGTGGCAGTGGTAGTAGCAGTAGTAGTGGTAGTGGTAGTGGTAGTAGTAGTAGTAGTGGTAGTAGTAGTAGCAGTAGTAGTAGTAGTAGTAGTAGCAGTAGTAGTAGCAGTAGTAGTAGTAGTAGCAGTAGTAGTAGTAGTAGCAGTAGTAGTAGTAGTAGCAGTAGTAGTAGTAGTAGTAGTAGTGGTAGTAGTAGTAGCGGTAGTAGTAGCAGTAGTAGTAGTAGTAGCAGTAGTAGTAGTAGTGGCAGTGGTAGTAGTAGTAGTAGTGGTAGTAGTAGTAGCGGTAGTAGTAGCAGTAGTAGTAGTGGCAGTGGTAGTAGCAGTAGTAGTAGTAGTGGCAGTGGTAGTAGCAGTAGTAGTGGTAGTGGTAGTGGTAGTAGTAGTAGTAGTGGTAGTGGTGGTAGTGGTGGTGGTGGTTGTATTCCAACACAAACTCCTCTTACATCACTTGTTGTTACTGTACAGTTGTTTCAGTCAGGTCCGACTCTCCATGACCCCATTTGATGTTTTCTTGGCAAAGATGCTAGAGTAATGTATGATTTCTTTTATCAGCTCATTTTACTGATGAGAAACCTCAGACAAACAGAGTGAAGTGACTTGGCCACAGTCACCCAGTTAGTAAGTATATGAAGCCAGATTTGAATTTATGAAGATGAATCTTCCTGCCTCCAAGCCCATTCTGCGTACTGTGGTGCCTTCTAGCTGCCCCACTTATATCACTTCTTAAGACACAGAAAAGGTCATGGGAACATATGATCACATACTTAGAGCTAGAAGGGATCAAAGAGGTCATCGAATCCTTCATTTTACAAATGAGGAAACTGAGGCCCAGAAGAATCCAGTGAGTCTTCAGAAGTCGGCCAGGTGGAAAATTGTCAGACTGGGCTTTGAACACACGTCCTCAGACTTGAAATATGACGTTTCTGCTCCTGAACCAGACTTAGGGGTGCAATTCAGTCAGCGACCCTCAGTGTTTGTATGTTTGAGCCACTACCATAGTTATGGCAGACCACATAGGTGGTATTGCTTAAATGTCTGGTACCTGACCGACTGATTCCTCTCAGCCCACGTTAGTGAACAGCTCATGTGAGTTTCAAAACTATATCCTGCATTGCCGATAGCTTACATTATACCGTATTTTTACGTGACAAAGGCTCTCCTTCCCTCTTTCCCTGTGAGGTCAGGAGTACATGTATTATTGTTATTTAGATGGAAACTCTGAGAGGGCAGGATTTACTAGTAAGCATCTACTAAGTTGTAGAGCTGGGCCTAGAACCAAGATCTTCTGATCCAGAGACCAGATCTTTTCCCTAAAAAGTCCCTGTAACGTCTCTAATATATGCACATCTTGCATTTCACAGCAGAGGAAACAGTTTAGCCAAATGTCTCATTTATTAATACATTCAAACCAGAACATTTTATTTAATGACTAGAGGGTGCTCCAAGTATCTTAGTGTGTTTTTCAGCTAGTTTCCAAAATTAATAGCTGACTATTTGCAAATCACATCCTCTTGGAGATTTTATTTCCTCATAGATTTGAGATAAAGAGACAAAGATTGAGACAAGTAGAGATAGATGGATGGATGGATAGATAGATGGATGGATGGATGGATGGATGGATGGATGGATAGATGGATGGATGGATAGATGATAGATACGTAGATACATAGATGCGTAGATAGATAGACAGACAGAAAGACAGACAGATAGATGGATAGATAAATGGATAGGCAGACAGATAGATTTATGGATAGATGGATGGGTGGATATATAAGGAAATTGAGGCTCAAAAGAAATGGGAGTTCCTCAAGGTCCCTTCCAACTCTGTGTCTGCATACATTCCTATATTGGGACCATCACCCTCCATTTCCTCCTCAGCCTGATGTGTGCACACACCCATACCCCAGGGACAGGCAGATGTGCCTAGAAGTGGGTCTTCTAAATCCATGGCCACTTACTATTTTTTTCCCATTTTGAAGCGGCTTGGATTCTGAACCTTGCCCGACTTTATATTAATCCTCCTCCAATATTCTTTCCATGGATGAATAATAGGATAGCAAGTCCTCGAGCCTCAGGAAACCTAAAACAAGCTTCTAAATGAAAGAGATGATGTCAGGCCACTATATCATCCCTGCCAGCAGAGAGAGCAGAAATACAATAGAAACGAGGCAATATTTGAAGCCATTTGTTAGCTATTTCCAGCTGCCGAGGCCTGAGCCAAACCTGTGAGGTTGGAGTGCATTAAGTAAAGCCGCCCTAAAAGCTTCACAAAGCATCCTGCATCAACATAGGTGGTTCACTAGTATTCTTACTGAGGAGGAAATGGCAGCTCAACTGAATAAGGAGAACGAACGCTGCCCCCTTGAGGCCAGATAGTATAACTTCGTCTGAAGACAGTCCTCTGGGAGCCCCCTGAAATCCCCTGTAGGACCAGTTTCAAACAAAAGGGGGACCTGCTGACCCCCTCACTGAATGTACCTCCAGCCAAGCCCATTCAATGTGCCTCATTTTGCTCAATGGTCTTCCCTTTGCGTCCTCAGTTTGAGGGGTGTGGCCTTGACCGGAGAAGTACTATAAGGTACATAAGAGAAAACAGATGGTATAGGTACAGGCCAGATGAAAGAGTTGATTCCTGCCTTTGGCATGCCTAGATGAGAGAACTCCTGAAGAAAACCAGACCTCCTAGAAATTCTGCTCGATATTAGCTTCCTCTATGAGATACTACTGGAAGGGTCCCATCTCAGTTCAGTTCAGGAAGGGGAGGGGGAAAAGAAGAGACGGAGGTTGGGTTGGGTGGGGTGAGATACTGAGAGACAGACAGTTGTGCTTTCCCGAGAATTCCATCCTTCTCATTGACGGTGCACATTTCCCATCATCTGATCCTGTCCCACTGACAGGGCATCTAGTCAAAAAGCTTCAGCCCAGTGTCCCATGTAAGTATGGAAGAAAGAGAAATCAGAAGAAGGGACCGAAGATTCTACAACTGAGCTACCTAGAGACATCACCATGCTTCAAACAATGTCATCCACAAATTCCTCTTCTCCAGTTGCTGTGTATCATGCATTGTGCTAAGTGCTGAGGATACAAAAACAATCAGAAGCAGCCCTTGCCGTCAAAGGGCTTGCATCTGTTAGGAGATAAGTGACATGCATTCATGAGTGAACACAAGTTGAATGTGCCTTTGGGTCTCCAGGCTCCTAAGCAAAGCTCCTCCCTGAAGTTGGATTTGCTTGTTCCTGACCAGAGGCAAATTGATGATGGCTATTGGGGAATGGACAGAGCCTGGGAGACTTGCTCTTGGCCTGGGGGTTAGAGGGAGGGGAAAATAACAAACTAGAATCCTTAGGGAGTTGGGGGCATTGCCCTTTTCTTTTTTCTACATATACTAAACTCTCTTGCACCATGCTAGGATGGAGCCTAACATCCCGACTGTATCCAAGGACCAACTCGACAAATATCCGATTCTCTTTGAAAGAAAAAAATGTATTAGATGATGCATCATAAATTTCTACAAGTGTAAATAAATTTGTTTTCCTCTAAGTCTTATTCTTGACATAACATATGGAGCCCAACATGACAACATGTTTTATTTTCACGGTTCTAATCCTTTGATCAATGTCTCATCTGAAGCAGCAGCCTTGGGGAGTGTGGAGTCCTGGTAGCCAAGGTTTCCCATGTTTAAGCCTCTGCTCATGTCCTTAGTTATGTGATGTAGGGTGAACCACTTAAATTCTCAACATCTACCTCTGGCGAGGGAAGATGGCAAATCATGATACAATTTACATGGTTTCATAGTGTCATAGATTAAGAACTGCAAAAGACCTCAAGGGCATCTTGTCCAACCTTGCGCACTTAACAGATGAGGGCACTGACCCATAGAATAAAGCAGGGCTGGGGAACCTGCAGCTCGGAGTCCACGTGTGCCCTTCTGGGTCCTTGGTTGCAGCCTTTTGACTGAGTCGAAGTTTTATAGAATAAATCTTTTCATTAAGGGACTTTTCTCTGTGACGACCTATGGGATCAAGTGACATGCTGTATCAACAATGCAGTATTCACAATGCCTACAGTAACTATAACTATGCTAATATGATTATTAATCACAAAATGTAACAGGCTCTCTACATGAGAAATAAAGCTAGGACATTTATTTAAATACCAGAAAACTGAGTCCCCAAACCAGAAAGTCAAAGCCAACACAGTAGTTATGAAGCTGACACATGTAGTTAATGTAGTAAACACCCACATTCTCAAGCCTTCAAAACAGGACAGGTTACCTCAGGCAAAGATCTTCCTCTCTTCACTCACCCAACTGCTCAGTGTCCAGGCAGCTTGCTCCCAGCAGCTCCGGCCCCCTGCAATTCCTGTCCCTGGCAGTTCTCAGCAGGAGCCCTTAGCAGAGACTCTGGCAGACTCAAAGAAAAAAGAGTTCACCCAATAACAGCAGCCACTTCCACTACGACTGCTTCCAGTCACCACCCAATTGGACACTAGCTTGCTTCTGGCTTTCTCTTGCTCCACCCCTTCCTGCTACATCAGCAAGTTCAAGGGGTATGCAAGATCTTCAAATCCCAGTATCATTTCACTTGCTCAGTTATCTAATAGTCAAGATTCAGATTCAGTTCCTCTAATCCCAAAGCCAACACTATTTTGCCGGGCTAGGAAAGGGTCTTTTTCAATCTGTAGGCAGAGTAGCCATGAAATTATTGCAATAGAAACTCTGACTGACCACTGAGTCACCCACCCATTGATGTTTGAACCCCAAAGTTTACCAAAGTAATGGCCAAATGGAACTATTGAATATATGGAAATTAGTACTAAGAAGATTTAGAAGAGTAAGAGAAGGGAAACTTTCATCTCACTCATGAACTTTTGAATTCCATTTGGGTCATAATGACTATCTTGAATTGGTTCCACACCTTGATTCAATTTTACTCCATCCAATCCAATTCAATAAAACAGTAATTCATTATATGCTGACTATTGATTTATTGAGTGTCAACTTTATGCCAGACACTTTGCTAGGAATGTAAGGGGAGGCAAAAACAGACTCTGCCTTCAAGGAGCTTACACTCTAACAGAGGAGACAACAGGTAAATAGCTAGCTACATACAAAGTACATAGTAGATAGAACAGTGATTCTCAACCTTCTTAATGCCGCGACCCTTTAATTCTCATATGTGGGAGTATCTGCATGTGGGCGGACCACCTGGAGATGGATAGAGGAGAGGTGTCTCGGTTCCTAAGACCACAGGAAATATGTTTTCCGATGGTCTTAAGTGACCCATAGGATCCCTGTGAAAGGGCCATTCCACCCTCAAAGGGCGAAAAGGAAATGGCAAATCACTCCAGTGTCTTTGTCAAGAAAACTGCAAATTCGGGTCAGGAAAAGTAAGATGCAACTGATTAACTAAACGATAACAAAACAGGGGAAGGGGAGGCTAGCATGGGGGGGGGGGGGTGGTGTACCATAGTGGGGGATAGAAAAGAATTCCGCCAAGAAGTCTTTAACACTTTAGCTGAGTCTAAATGAAGTCAGAGTTTCTAGGAGCTAGCAGATAAAAAACAGAGCATTTTAGATGTGGGGGCAGCAAATGCCAAGACATGGGAATCGGAAATGGTGTGCCATATAAAGGGAAGAGGAAGAAGGTCAGTAGGGCTGGACCTTGCAGAGCATGGAAGAGGATCACATATGAGAAAGCAGAAGAATTTGGAAAATGCCATGTTGGGAAGATCTGCCAAAGAGAAGGGGTTAGAGAGGGTCACTCCAGAGTCATTGGGGTAGGGAGGTGAAATGATCAGAACCGCACTCGAGGCAAGTCATCCTAGCAGCTGATTTAAGAATAACTGGAGCAGGGAAAGACTTGGGACAGAGAGTATGCTTAAGAAGCTATTGTCATAGTCCATGTGAGAAGCTGTCGATGCTGTTTGTCCTTCGTTCTCAAAGAAGACCCCAACGTCATGGAGGTGATGCTGCGACGTGCAAGCAAATTGGATTCAAGTGAGGGAGGTCTACGCAAGGTCCCCAGCCTCATTCTCTCCTCTGGAGCAGTGCTAAGTACAGTGGATATTGTAATGCCAAGCACACATCAGGAGATGGCCTAGAATGCAGTGGGAGACCTGGGCTTTTTTAAGCTAAGGTCTTTAACAGGTAAAGAGAACTCTGGGATATGAGATACAATGATGGCTTGAACCGGAGAGTCAGCTGTGTGAGTGGACAGAAGAGGTTTTGTGGAGAGTTTGTGGAGAAAGTAATGGCAAGATTGACAGTGGACAGAACACATGGGACAGAAAAAAGTGAGGACACGAGGCTGATGCCGAGGCCTCAAGCCTGGGAGACAGGGAGGGGAGCGCCCTTGGCAGCAGTGAGGAAATCTGGAAGGGGAGCAGATAAGGGAAAGACACAAAGTTCTGTGTCAGGCACCTTGAGCTAAAGATGTCTACGGGAATTCCAGGCTGAAATTCCCACTTAGTGGAGTGCTGGAGCTCAGGAGAGATCAGAAGGACCGTGGCTAAAAGCCTGCACGTGCTGGCTCCCCTGTTAGAAGAACTCCTAGAGGGCAGTGACCATCTTACTTTTGTGTTTATATAACCAGCACTTAGCACAGAGAGTGGCACACAATAAGCTCTTATCTTAATTTTTTCTTCCTTCCTCCCTCCCTCCTTTCTTTATTTCCCTTCTCTCCTTTCCCTCCCTCTCTCTTCCCCTCCTTCCCTCCTTCCTTCCTTCCTTCCTTCCTTCCTTCCTCCCTTCCTTCCTTCCTTCCTTCCTTCCTTCCTTCCTTCCTTCCTCTTTTCCTTTCTTCCTCTTCTTCTCTCCTTCCTTTCCTACAAACTATCAAAGACCAAAGTAAAGGCACCAGCTCTAAGGCTATCAGGTTCTGCCTGTCCATGGTTGGCACATTTGTAAATGACTCCAGCTCTGTTTCTCCACTTCAGAATAAAACAGTGCAAGGATCAAGTTTCGGGAGACCCTGAGGCCAGTAGGCATGGCAAAGATACATCCAGTGTGCTGTGGGCAGGATGGAAATCCAGGAAACAGGAGTCATGGATGACTGGAACAGCCAGGCATGTGCTCCCACTGTATTTATCTATGAAAGTTTCCAGTGGGTATGAGTTTCCCTTCCTCCCAGCCCAAAGAACTGTTAGAAAAATCAAATTGAGCTCTGATAAGGTCATGGGAGCAATGTCGGCCATGGGCCATCAGAAAATATGAGGAGAGATTTCAGCTTAGCAGGAGCCCAAGACTAATGTGGCCTCCCTGCTGGGCCTTGCAATCAGGGACATGTTGCAGTCAGTCAATAAACATTCATGAAGAGCTTCCCATGTGCCAGGCACCATGCTGGGTATTAGGGTTACAAAGAAAAGGCAACCCACAGGTCAAGGTCAACCATCCCTGGTTTCTGAGGTGCATGTTCCTGTGCCTCAGTAGTGTACAGAGGTTCTATTAGTCTCCTGACCTGCAGCAAGGAGGCCAGTGTGCCCTAGGCTCCAGAGCTGGCAGGGAGGGAGCTAAGGGCTTTGGCTTTGCCCCACACTAGCTCTTAGGTAATCCTCTTCCTTTCACCTTCATAAACCTCCAAAAGGGGAGATGTGATATTTATAGTGCCCACTTGACCAGGTTTTGTGAGTGGGGCATTTTGTAAGCCTTGAAGCACTACTACATCCAGAGAATATTGAACCATCTCTCTCTTATCCATTAGAGGTGCCGGGTTTTAACTCTAGTTTCCACAGAGAAGGCTTATTCCTTCTTGGCCCATATGGCTCCCAGTTGAATTTTGCACTCAAAGAAACCAGAGGGTGGACTGACGTTTCCACTCTACATTTCTTATGCTTTGCACTGTTTGAGGAAGAGATGGGTAGAGGGAAACAGGGCTGATTAGAAAGATTCCATGACAGTGAGCCAGTCAACAAGAATATATGAAGATTTTAATGATGTTCCCAACACCTTGCAAAGTTCTGGGGATATAAAAAATAGGCAAAATCTGGTGCAGGAGGGACCCAGAGGTGGGGCAGCACACCTTCATTCACTTCAAGTCTCTCCTCTCACCATGTCTACATTGCCTTCCAAACAAGTCCAGAGTGATGGTCCTGGGCTTTAGGGAGGATGTGGCTCTCTTCTAGGCTGGCTTAAGGAGATGCTCTGAGAACAGATGATGTTTTTTTCCTTCCCACACTGAGCTAAGGAATGCTGATCACTCACTGCATTGGGTGGAACTGAGCTGAACCTTTTGGTCTTCCATGCCGTATGAGAATGTGGGTGTTATCTGCAAGCCAGCTGAAGACATGCTAGGTAGTGGAGGAAAATAGACCAGGTGTAGCTGGCCTGGTGTCTGTTAGAACCCCCGTGAGCTGACCATCTACTCCTAGGGGACTCTGAACCAAGTGTCCAGTGGGCCTTTGCCAGGTATCTAGCTACCTTGGCTTCCCAGAGAATATCACTAAGATCACATGCTTAAGTCTGGGCACGTTCAACGGCTAGAAAGCTGTGTCCAAATCACTGATAATCCTTATGGTTGTGTATTTCCTTGAGCACAATCCATATTCTTTCTCTAATGGTGGCAGGCAAGGAAGCGAGAAAACAGTTGGATTTTGATATGCTAGAGTTAGAAATGAAGATGATGATGATGACGGGCGGTGATGATGACAACAAAAGGTTTACGAAGCTTCACTTAATCCCCACAGCAGCCCTGGAGAGGCTGTTATCACCATTTTATGGGTAAGAAAAGTGAAGCAGTAGATGGTCGAGGTCAAGGTCAAGGTCAAGGTCACATGTCTAGAAAGAGCAGGAGGCATGATTGAAACTCAGGTCTTCTTCAAGTCTAGAACTTTATCCACTGGAAAGGACCTCAGATACTGCATCTAAGCAGGAACCCTCTGTACAAGTTTGGCTATTGGTTTTCTGGGCTTTTCTGGAAGGTCTCTGGGGAAGGTAACCCACCTTATCTCCAGGCAACCCATTCTCCAGTTGGAAAACTCGGATTGTTCAGGAAGGTCTTTTTGATTGGCCCCTTTGCAAATCTCCATCCCCACTCCCACCCTGCTCACAACTGCCCTTTAAGGAAGTCTAATCGTCTCTCCATACACTTTGAAGTACTTGATGATAATTGCCATGACACTCTCCCCTAAACTTCCTCTTCTACAGGTTAATTGCTACAGATCCTGTGATCCCTGTTTATAAGTCTTCTGGGGCAGCTAGGCAGTGCAGAGAATAAAGCATCTACCTTGGAGTCAGGAGGACCTGAGCACAAATCTGGTCTCAGATACTTAACACTTACTAGCCATGTGACCTTAGGCAAGTCACTTAACCTCAAGTGCCCTGCTTTCCCACCTCCAAAAAAATATCTATCTCTATCTCTATCTATCTATACACACACATATATGTATATATGTGTATATGTACACACACGTATGTGTACATATACACATATACACACACATACATATTCCTCCTTACTATAATATGAGACTGAGGAGTTAACGCAAATCCCCAGGAGAGTAGATTGTCAGGGGCAGAAGGCAGAAGACTTATTGATCTCTCTCTTTTTGGACACCGTGTCCTTCCTATTATAGAATAAAATGGATTAACTTTTCACGGTCTATCCATGAAACTGTGGGTATGTGATACACTAAGACCCCCAGATCTTTGTTCAGATAAATTGTATTCTTTCTCCCCATCTCATATTTGTGAATTGGAGCCTTTAAATTCAATTTAAAAAATCAGTCATCTAGCAAACACTTATTATGAACATATATCTCAGGCACTGTATTAAGTGTTAATATAAAGGAAGGCAAAAACAGAGTCCCTGTCCTCAATGATCTTACATTTTAATGTAGGAGACAACATATAAATAGGTATGCACATGATAAGAAGCACAACCTTAGAAAAGAAGGTACTAGCCACTAGGGTAGGATAGGAGATGAGCAGAGAGACCTCCCGACATTGAGACAATGTTTCTTCTCCCTATTGAATTCATCTAATTTGATGGTGCCCAGTCAAGTCACCAACCAAAGCATTTATAGCTCTTGAATACTATCTAGAGTGGTAACCATTCCTTCCAGTTTGGTTCATCTGCTTATTCAACAATAGCATCATCTCACTGGTAACACCTGTTAGACAGTATAAGACCAAATCCAGAACCCTACGGTGTCCCACTGTAAGTCTCCTGTCAAGTGTATATTTGATCATTGGTTGGCATGTTGTTCGGAGTCTACTTGGGCTAATTGTGTTAGCCAAAGTCTTTGAGAGAATCACCTTCAAATAGCTGAATAATATTGACTCACTCTTAAAGCTCATGGGTTAGGCAAACAAAAAAAAACTAATTTGTAATTCTAGGGATTGATGTCTCACTGAGATCAGGCAATCTTCTGTACCAAGGCAAACCTATACAGACATGGGATAGTAATCCCATGATTAAGGATGCGTGATTAATTAATTAATTAAATTAATTAAATTAATAATGTGTGATTAAGAAGATTTAAGATATATGACTTCACTTGTGTCTTACAGCAACATAGTGAGATTTGTGCTATCTACCCCTCCCCATCATATAGATGAAGAAACAGGCACAGAGAAGTTGAATAATTTTCCTATCACCAACAGGGTACCAAGAATGGAACACAGGTCTCCTGAATCTTAGTCCAGAACTCCTCCCACTAACATGATGGCCTCTGACATAGACTTGTGAGTGCAAGGAAATGCTGACTAGGGTCTTTGAATTCTGCAACCTCAGGATAGCCTAGAGATATGTATTCTGTCAGTGGTGAGTTGGTCAAAGGAATGGGGTACATCGATTAAGTGCTAACTGTATGCTAGGCACTATGCTCAGAGCTTTATAAATATTATCTCAAGAATAAGGAAACAACAACAGATTAGAATATCTGGCCCCATGTTTCCCATAAAGTCCCAGATTCACAATCTGTCAAACCTGGAATGTATCCCAGTTGGATGGTATATGACTGTGATGAAATTTTATTGTGCTGTAAGAAATGGTGAAGGGGAAGCAAAGAAAAGATGGATATCTTTCAACATAATGTGTATTATTTAAATATAGACTTTTTTGAAATAAGTTATTACTATATATCCTGAATCCTCTCCTATGTTCTGCTGTGCACATGACATGTTTTTTTCTTTTTCCTTTTGTTTTAGTTTAATATTTAAATTAATAATGCTTCTTTTTCTCTTCATATTTTGTATTTAAGTTTTAGTATTTGTCTAAAATAAAAATGGAAAAATCATCATAATAATAACTTTTTTAAAATGATGAAGGGGATGGTTTCAGAAAATCCTGGGAAGACATATATGAAATGGTAGAGAGTGAAGTGAGCAGAACCAGGAGAACATTATACGCAGCAACAGTAATATTGTAAGGATAATCAACTCTGAAAGACTTGGCTACTCTTACTAATATAATGATCTAAGACAGTTTCAAAGAACCTGTTATGAAAAATGCTATCCTCCTCCAGTGAGAGAATTGATGAACACTGAGTGTAGATTGAAGCCTATTTTTTTTATTTTTCTTGATTTTTTTTACAACATGGCTAAAGGGACATATGTTTGCTTAAATTGACACATATAATGCATATCATATTTCTTGTTTTCTCAGTGGATGTGGGAGGGGATGAAGGGAGGGAGGAAACTTGGAACTAAAACTCTTATTAAAATTAATGTTTAAAAAAGAGCACTAGGAACTGCTAGGCCAAGATAATATTCCAGGAGGCCAGAATAGGAGGCATTTTCTAAATTCAAAATTTTCTACTTTGAGGACACAATGTGGAATTCAATTCAAAGTTCCCTTAAATGATGTCAATAAAACTGCCAAAGAAATTTGGTGCTGATTTGCTCATAGGTGAATTTGAGTTAGACCAGGTCACTTAGAAAAAAATCACTTTGAGACAGACTCAAAGACAAGATCAAAAAACTTGTTGGCCTCTGTAGGTCTCTTTGGACTCTAAACATATGATGCTAAATTGTCTCTTTAAGAACAAATCCCCAGCAAACAATACTTAAACATGAGAAAACAAGGTGTGAGATGTGAGAGCAATTGGAGCTCAACCAGCTGATGTCCAAAGATGAGTCCAAGGAAAATCAGGCGAGGGATTTCCTGAAAAGGAACTCTATTAGGACTTTCCATTCCAGTCCATTATCACTTGATTTCCACGGGAATCTGTGTTTGAATTCCAGCATCTTCCGTGGGAAAATGGTTTGTTACACTGTGGCTCTCAATGAATCAAAAGCTACCTCATAAGTGTCCACTGTGTGCCAGATCTCACTGTTAAGGTCACAAAGACATAAAAGAACACAGGTCTGCCCTCTGAAAGCTTATGTTTTCAGACCTTTAGAAAGGAGCAAATATAGACAAAGTGCTTTAGGAGGAAATGTTAAGTGTCATTGTCATCATCATCCTCATTAGTATTATATCTATGCATCTCTGAGCTCAGGGATATGGAAATGCCTTCCAGTGGTACAGATTGGAGCCCATCCATGACTATCCATCTTGTACCATTCTTCTTCATGTCTTCTCACAAAGTCTTTCCAATGGATCTCTCTCAGCATGCTGGGGAAGGGGAAAGTAAATCCTATCACTCCTCCCCTCTGTTTTCATCACTGTTATTTCCCAAGTTATTTCCAGGAATCTTGAAGGATGTCCAACCTTAATTTCCCCTGATGTAGCTAAGGCTAGGAATATATGGGGTAAATGAAGAAACAATGAGGAATATGTTGGTAGAGAAAAGAACAAGATGATATGAGAAGTTTTAAATCCAACAGGAACAAATCTAATCTAAAGTGCAGAGAGGAATCTCTACCTACAGAGAAGAGACGTGCCCATGGCTACCCTAATCCTTCTTCCCAATGCCTACGGCCCCAGATTTCACCCTGCCTATCACTGAGGTTTCTCCTTAGCACCTTCATTCCTCAGTGCCAACATGACTATCTCAGCCTTTGGGTGGTACATTTGGCATGTGGGGTTTCAGAGGCTGTTTGGAAAATATTGCCTTGTATGTGCATTAGATAAAGGGAATCAGAACATGAAAACATTTGTTTTATGTCTTAAATCCCCCTGAGGCTTAGAAGCATTTGGTGCATTTATCGTCCTCATTACAAGCAGATTCTCCAACTCCTTAGAGCAGGTGGAGGAAAGATGGAGCCAGGGTAATTCCAATAAGGCCTATAAATCTGATCTGTGTCAGCAGAGTGAGCAGAAGATGACAGTTGAAGCTAATGTGAGTCCCTTCACAGGATCATAGACTCGGAGCTGGAAGGGATCTTGACAGCATTTACTCCCACACTCTCATTTGACAGATGAAGAAACTTGGACTCAGAAAGGGAAAGTGATTTACCCAAGATCTCACAGGTTTTAAATAGCACAAGCAGGATTCAAATTCAACTCTTTCCACTCTACCACTAATCTTGGGCTGAATGTTATGTCTAATGCTCAGCATAATAAATAAACACAAAGAAGGGCTCTTGAGAAGAGGGGCACCCCCAGGAAATGAAGGCACAAACATGTTCGAGACAAGAAAATAAATTCAAATGGTATGACTCCTCAGGGATTCTCCCCTTCCACTTTCTCTTCTCCCTTGGTTTCACTGCATTTCATACAGCCAACTGCTGACCTAGATGCTCTATTTCAAATGCTTGGCCTGGAGAAGTGGTGCTGGTGAGTGGTAGAGCATTGCCTCCCACATCCCAAAGTTCCATGGTGTGATTCGAAACTCATTGGTTCCAATGGAAAGAGGCAGCAAGGGAGGAAGGCTAGGTAAGGAGTCAGAAGCCTTGAACTCAGGCGCCAGCCCTCCTATTGAATGATCTTAGGCCACTTCCTCTCACTGAGCCTGCATTTCCGCAGTAAATTCAAAGGTTTCTTGAAGTGTTGACGTTCCATGAATCTAAACTGTCCATGTGGAGCATCTGAAGATTTCTGATTTCTTCAGCTGATATCTTCACGAATGAATGCACTTTGAAATGCTGTCATCCCACTGTTATCTTTATCATTCTTCCCTCTGCATTGGGCTCCCTACCTCTGTTGTTTTCACTGGGATGTGCAGTCCCTCCAGCCTTCAATTCATTCTCAGGCTGTCATCCACACATCACCGAACTCTACCCTTGGATTACTCCTACTCTCTGCTTCCTTAAATTCTGTTCATGTGAATGGACCTGGAGAAATTCGTGAAACCATGATGATCGGTTGCATGTTACATAACCTCTCTTGGGCTCTCCCTGCAACAGTCTCTGCAATCTTTTATACCTCCTTAAATGATTTTCTATCCCACTCACCACCACATCTATTCCAAACATTCTGACACCCTCTCCCCAAAGGCCCCGCTCTCACTACCCTCTCAGTATTTTGATTTTGATTCATATCTCACAAAAAAAAGAGGTTCTTCACCAAAAAAATCTCCTTTTTCCTCATCTCACACCATTAAGGCATCTTAGCACACTATTTTCTCATGAAATCGCATTTTAAAATGTGTTCATTTCTTTGCTAAGGCAAACAACTCTACAAGCTCAACACATTTCCATCTCATCTTCTCCAACATATGATGCCCACTATCATCCCCAAAGCAGTTGTTATTCAGTGTTTCAGTGATATCTGACTCTTCATGAGCCCATATGGAACTTTCTTGACAAAGATATTGGAGTGGTTTGCCATTTCCTTCTCTAGTGGATTAAGCTAACCAGAGGTTAAGTGACTTGTGCTCAGTCACACAGATAGTGAATGTCAAAGGCTGGATTTGAATTCAAGTCTTCCTGACTCCAGGCCCAGTACTCTACCAACCAAGCCTACATCTGCCTCTATCCTCCCCAATAACTCTTCTATATTCAGTGCCTTCTCCATTGGCTATAAAAATGTCCAGGCCTCCCTAATCCTTAGAAAACACTACTTCATTCAATCATATCTGCTAAATATTGTCCCAAATCTCTCTTCTACTTCTAGGTTAACAAAGGCATGTTGATTGATTGACTGTTATTTACAAAGCCCTTATCATATACTCTCAGGATTGGGGAACCTAGAGCATGGAGGCCACGTGTGGCCTCCTGGGTTCTTGGGTACAGGCTTTTGGTTGAGTCCAAGTTTTACAAACCAAATCTTTTTTATTAATGGGATCTGTTCTGTGTTGGGATTTGTCCAAAGTTTGGATTCAATCAGAGGGCTGCACTTGAGGACCTAGAAGGCCACACATGTGGCACCAAGGCCACCTCCCCACCCTGTTCTAGGTACTATGCAGGAATCTGAAGCTTCCTCCAATGTCTTCATACTGTCTAGTGTGTTGTTCAGTCATTTCAGGCATGTCCAACTCTTTGGATCCCATTTGGGAATTTGCCATTTTCTTGAAAAAGATACTGGAGTGATTTACCACGTCCTTCTCCATGGTAGACACATGGTGGGTGCTTAATAAATGTCTGCTGATTGATTTGCCTAATGTGAGACACATTTTGCTTCTGGGACAGTAATTAATGAAGCCAAATCTAGAAACACAGAACCACAGAAACACAGATCCAGAGCTGAAAGAGACCTCAGAGGTTACCTAACCCAACCTCCTACTCTTACAGATGAAAACCTGAAACCAAGAAAGGTTAAATAATTTGTCCAACACCGTGTCATTTGTAAGGGGCAGGGCCAGGATTTGTACCCAGGTACAGTGACTCAAAATCCAGCAGTCTTGGTCTACAGCAGGGAGGCATTGCTTGGGCTTCCCTTTCACTCAGCACCAGGAGGCATGATTGGCCATCATCAACTCCTAGGATTGCAATATGCATTGTTGGGCTTTTTATAGCCATCACTTTGAGTTATGTGCCACTGATCACATGAAATTTAAAATAAGCAAAGGGATTGGGAAGGCCAGAATCTGAAATTATGGCTTTTTGTGTGTCTGCAGTGACTGGTATCCATTCACATGGAGAACTATGACTTTCTCTAGTAACTGTTGATATCCTGTAATTTTAGCCCTAAATTAAGTCCTCCCCATGATCAAGTAACAGATGGTGGGGTGGGTATAACCCTTTTAAGGTTCACATGACATCTTTGTTTAGAAATAAACACAGATACATTGAGAAGTTTTTTGCTTAAGATAAAAAAAGCTCCTTCCCAATTACAAGGATGGGTGACACTTGACTAGGCAATAGGTCATCTAAAGAAGATTTAGTGTCTTATTGAATGGTAAACTAAATATCAGTCAGCAGGGTGATGTCACAGTCAAGAAAACTAAGGTAAAATCAGAGCATGAAGTGGTAGAGCTTTCAAAAACACTGAGAAGGTAGGTTTACTGGGTTCTGCCTTGGGGAGACTGCATCTGGGCTAGTGAAGCCAGCACCAGGGGCCATAGCTTAGGAATGACACTGATAAGCTGGAAAACACCTACATGTGGGCAAACAGGATGCTGAAGAACTCTGTGAAAGAGATGGAAATGTTTATCTTGATTAAAGGGGACTCATGGGGAACATAAGACCTGAATTACCAGTGTTTGAAGGGATAGCATTATTGTTGGTCCCCTGGGCTGAACTAGAAATCACAGATGGAAGTTGCCAGCTCAAATTTTGGATTGATATATAGAAAAACTTCTTCACAATTGAATTTAACCTGAAATGGAATGGTCTTCTTCTACAGGTAGAGAATTTTCCCATATTGGAGGTCCTCCAATTAGTGTCTCTTGATCCTCTGCCAAGAATATTGAATAGTTTCTCTCCTCCCTACCCCAGGCCACTGAAATCCTTTCTACCTCTTAGATTCTCTGTGTATGAGAGATTAGATGGCATCTCTTTGTTTTTTCAAGGCCAAGACAATTCAAGATGGAGGGTCAAAGTCACTGCCTACAGAGATCATAACTGGTGTTAGCCAAAGTACCAGTTGGGAAAGGCTGAATTATGCTTTTACAAAGAGTTATGCTGAAAACGAAGTGACCACACTGGCATTTCATGCCATCCTTCAGTTCCTGCATGCTAGATCAATTTCTTTTTCACAAGTTCAGCTATTCCAATATAACAAATTGCCCTCATCTCCATTGGTCAGCTCCTTCCTCTAATGCAGACAACTTAATGGATTTTATTTCTAAATACAGTATGGTTTGTTTCAGAGTAATTTCAACTTTAGGTTATTGTACAAATTATGCCCTCCCTGGAAATGGAAGCCTGTTGACCACTGAAACAGAGAAGTCTAATGGATGGCCTAAATCAACCAATTGTGCCTCGCCAGCAAAGGTCAGTTGGCTTGAGTTTTCCATCCTTTTAGAGACACTATACTGTTTCACAAATCGAGTTCTCCCCCTAATGGCCAGAAGGCTGACAGAGAGATTGGGCTCTACGGTTAACAGACCATCAAACTAGACTGGCAATGCCCCCCTCTGGCTGACTGTACTGGAATGGAGAGAGAAAAAAAGATAGCTATTTCAGCACATTAAAATGATGTTAATCAGAGGATGCTCAAGCAATGAAAGATTGACATAAAACTGCCCCTGTTAAATAAACATTATCTGTCAAGATTCCATCCAAGCAACTTCAGGAACATTGGCAATGTCATGTAGGGACATTCATTTCCACTTCAGCGACCCTCCAAAAACAATCACTGGGCTTCCCTACCCTCTTTCTTTGGACAGCAAGCAGTCAGTTATTAGGAACATTTGTAAAAGAAGCAGTATTTCTTTGGATAGTTATTGCCTCTAAATAATTATTGCAATTTAGATTGCCTAATTAGAATAAATCTGCCTCATTTTGGGGAACTGGCCTAGCTACTGTAGAATTCACTGTTCTTGGGAGAGGATCATATGGTGTTGACTCTCTGTATGACCTTGGGCACATTGTGTCCCTTTGTACTTGTAAAGAAAGGAACTGTTCATGAGTTGACAGAGAATGATAAACATAGTTGACATTTCTGTGCTATTTTTCTAGTTTGCCAAACACTTTCCATAAGTTCTTGTGTCTCAGGCTCCAATCACTCTCTGAGGGAGGCGCTGTACTAGGCTTACTGCCTCTGTTTTGGAGGTGAAGAAACCCAGGCTCTGATAGGACACAAATGACTTACCCAAGGTCACACAGCTGGCAAATGCCAGGGGAGAAATTGGAACTCTGGTGCTCCTGACGCCAGGTCTTATCTTGCCACATCAGAAGTCAGAATGACAAAGAGCTGGCACTGGAGGCAGAGTTACCACATTTATCAGGCCAGAAGAAAAAAAGGCTAAGAGAAAGGTCAGTGGATTTTGCTAACTGGGGAGGAGAAGAGCGGGTCCGGCCAAACTGCTCCCAGGGCAAGGAGGCAGGGGGA